>ML858073.1:7816-34342 GCA_009831015.1 Picea engelmannii
TCCCTCACCATACTTGTCACTTTCCACGCTCTATTATTTTCCCCTCCTCACCTTTTGGGACTTTTGGGTGCACTGGCCCAAGAAGGGATTGTACCTTACCTCATGGGAAGAAGGGGCTAAAGGCCCATAGGGTAAAAGTAGCAGAGAAAAGAAAAAATCCTATAATTCACCTTTGAGATGCTTCGCCCAAGGATCCCCTAGAAAGCAGTGAAACACTTCTCCACAATAAATAGAGGACCTGTAAAAATAATCACATAGGGTGTTAGTTGGGGGATAGGAGGTCTCATCATGAGACAACCTATCATGATCATGGGTGCTTAGCGGTATGACATTACCATAATTTGGTCACCAAACCAGGGTAGTGGCTTTCGGTTGCATGACTGAGGGAAAGGGGTTATCATCATGAGCTAGCCTTCTCATTTCTGCAAAGTATTTGTGAATGACACTATCATACCTAGACACCAAGTCAGGATAGTGGCCTCCACCTAGTTCCTCGAAACATAAAAGCATAAAAAATATTAAGAAAATGGAAATAAGTGGGCTTGGAAAGATTTTCATCATGGACAAAGGACTGCTCACCCTTTACAAAGGCACCCATAGGTAAGACAATACAAACCCTTGTATGTCATGAACCTCATGCCCAAGAGTTTACCCCACATAATTTCACATGCAAACATGATTGGGATTGGTTCCACATAGGAAACCCCTTAAACCTATGGGTTATTGACCCAATAGGACATCTTGAGACCTTTTCCAAACCTTAATTTGGCAAGTTTTATAACGTCTTTGAGAATTTGTTTAGGTTAGGGTGGTTTGATGCACATGTTCAGGTGCTTTAATTACTAGATGTGATTTACTTTCCATGATACTTGTGACTTCTGGACCCCTGGAGGGCGTACTTGTTGTCTTTACAAGACTTTTCCTGGTGGACATGTATTCATGAAGAGATGACCAGTTCAGACTTTCATGAGGGCCTAAAGCCCATGGATGGACATTGAAACCCCAAGCCTGTGGCATGACAGGGGTGACTGATTTGCACATTGAAGAAGGAAGTTTTTGCTTTTGGAGGCACTCTGGCAAGCCTAGACAGATGAGTTCCACCTCTCTTCACTTGGACGATCACCTTGGGAGACCTAGAGACCACCCACCTAGCCCATGACGTCATCCTTTGGGGGTTAGGGTTTCATGGAGATGATGTTCTGGTGAAAGAAGGGTGCTTAACACAACATTTGGAAATTGATGGTTTGATTAGGCCCTAAAAGGGACAACTTTCCACTTCTCAAGGTTGGACGTCCCCTGTTGGAAGTCAATGTCACCCTAGAAAGGGCATGACATCACCCTACTAGGGTTTATTCATGTAATTTTGTTAAAATTCAATTTTAGAAGCAAATGTTCAGTGTCAACCTTGTATTTTTTACCTAAGTTAATTAAAGGTCAAAGTTTTGTATAGATAAACATAAAGTGACTTTCATTTTTCATCATAACTCTCACATGTGGAAGAGAGGACTGAAATTTGCGCCCTAATTGAGGATTATTGGCTGAAATTTGTGATGTGCACCACTCTTGGAGTCTTTCTACATGCACATTGGATCATTTTTGGTGAAGTCTTTTGGCAATCTAGGGTTTTAAGGCTTGATTATTCTTGGTGAAGTAAGAAATCTGCAATTTTTCATTTCATTTTGAATGGTTATGGTATGTTTACTTATTCATGTTAAAGATTATGAAATTGTTTGCTTGACAAACCCTAGGAGTAGAGAGCTTAAAGTGCTACTTAAAGTGGTTGACATTGACAAGCTTCTAAAGCCCTAAAGTTCTATCACTTTACAAGCCTTGATCAATTGTGTTGCATCTAAATTTAATTTTCAATAAGTCTATGAAGGAGGAGGCGCTAGGGCCTATAAGTGCCTACGCCCTAGTTGGCTCACCTCCCCAAAGCTTGGATCCTAGAAGACTTAAGGTGTTATTCTTCTTAGGTCCATTCTTTACTTAGATTAGTATAATCATTATTGTTCTTTGTTCCAAGTGAATGTTGTTAATTTTTGACTCCATAACCCCTTAAAAGGCATTGGTCTTCACCTCTCTTGTTGAGGGATCAAACCAACACTCAAACCTTAGTCTTTCTAGCTTTCACTAACTAAAACTAATACTAACCTAGCCTGGTAATCTGACTTCATTGTTGTTGTTATAACTCTTTGCTACAACCATCTTAGAGCAACAAATTTTCTGCATACTTGGATGTTGGTGCTAGCTAAGCACTTTAGATTTTGTTCATGACATAATATTATCATTCTATGTGTTAAGTGTTATATTTTCATTGTCTTTAAAGGCATTTTTGGAAGAGAATTTTGCAGTATTTATATATTTGTTATTGTTGTTATAAACTCGCTAATCTATGCACATACATATCAGCTAGCACTTGCATCATTGGTTTATTGTCTTATTGAATCATTAATATCATTTTGTACTTGAAACTACCATATGTTTTCTTGTTGTCTTGTTTCGGGCATGTACACTTCACCTATTATATTTGCTTCATCATCTTGAGACAAAAACCTTGTGATATCATTTGACTTGAGTGACTAGTGAGAGGGGGGTATCTTTATCTTTGTCTCATTTCACCATCCCTTTAGGTCACTAGGGATGTCTCCCTTGTTAATATTAAGGTAGCTTCAGGATGTATGAACCTCTATTGTGACCTTTGACAAGATTAGAATGTTTCGAAAGGAAGCAAAGAAATGAAGAAAACCCTAGACAAGATGTCGACTGACAATAGATAATTAATATGAATTAATTAGTACCCAGAAGGAGAAGTCAACCCCAGTAAGTCTGCCAGAATCACTATAAATACAGGGCGCTAGTCTCTCATTTGACACACTTCTCAGAATTGCAGAGAGCAGTTTTTGCGCACTACAGTCCAGTAGTTTTGTGCATAAATTATGGGGAAGGTGCTGCGCTAGTTTTTGGGTGGGACTATCTGATCAGCTTGGTTACTTCTTGCTTGGTGCATTAGCCTCTCTTGGCTATTGGATTTCTACCAAGATTTTTTTCTATGTCAAGGTCAAGGTGCTCGGAGGGTGGCTTTGGCCTATGGTTGGGTGACAAGGGTATTGTCAATGGTAAAACGAGCACAATATTTCATATTCTAACAGGTTATGGGCCCACGCCTCCTTCATTCATTCTAACCGCTGGAAGGAAACATAGCCATTAGGATATTGAGCTCGCTGAGGAACTGCCACTAGGGTTACTAGCAGGAGCAACTTCCAAGACACTGTCGCGAGGGTTACTAACAGAAGTAGTTGCAGAAACCCTATTCTCAGATTCGACACCTTGTGATGGAGCATCTCGCTCAAAGAGAAGATATTCAGATGCACCCTAACTCAACACACCTTTTGTCTCTCTCAGAAGACAGAAACGACGAAGTTGAAGTTTTGGATCAAGACATGAGCAGTTACCAATCAACCGAAGACATGAGTGAAACAATTAGTCTTCTACACTACTCAACACTCACTGGAACGATTGAAGATGACATGTGGATAATCGATAGCGGAGCTTCTAGGCACATGACGGGAGATCAAGCTAGACTCTCAAATCTAAATGAGAAGAAGACCTTGTATAAGGTAGAGCTTGGAGACAAAACCACTTACCCCGTGGAAGGATTTGGACAAGCCTCCATCAAAATGAAAACAGGTAACTATGTTCACTTAAGCAATGTTTTATATGTACCTGGTTTAGAAAAGAATCTTGTATCGATATCTTGCCTAGAAGACAAGGGAAACATAATATCTTTCGTGGATGGAAAGGTGTTATCATGGCATGAAGACTCCAACATAGAGAATGTTAGGTTTATTGGAAGTCGTGAAGGAAATCTGTATAGACTACTAGAACAAAATGAAGAAGTTCTTGTACATAATGAAGTCAACCCCGATGAGCTTTGGCACAGAAGGTACGCTCACATTAACTATCAAGCATTACCCTTTCTCAAAAGGATGGTTGAAGGAGTACCAGAGTTGCAGTCTACACATGAAGGAATCTGCAAAGGATGTGCTCTTGGGAAGAATATCAAGAAACCATTCCCAAGCAGCAACAACAGATCTAAGGAGATTCTAGATCTTATACACTCAGATGTTTGCAGCCCGATGCCAATAAAATATCTAGGAGGATATTCTTACTATGTAATCTTCATAGATGACTATTCAAGAAATACTTGGCTATATCTACTAAAGACAAAAGACGAAGTATTCAACAAGTTTCAAGAGTTCAAAGTAGAGATAGAAAACCTCACGAATAAGAAGATCAAGACACTAAGAACAGATAATGGAGGAGAATACACATCAAAGGAATTCGTTGCATTCAACAAATCGGCAGGGATTAGGAGGGAGATGACTGTTCCTCATAATTCTCAACAAAATGGTGTAGCAGAAAGAAAGAATAGATCTATTGAAGAGACCGTAAAAGCCTTACTAAATGATCAAGGTCTATCCATGTTATTATGGGGAGAAGCAACAAAGACAACAATATATGTGCAAAACATAAACCCTCATCGTATATTGAAGGACACGACACCAGAAGAAGCCTTCTCAGGTAAGAAACCTAACGTGGAAAACCTAAGAATATTTGGATGTCCTGTTTACTCTCACATTCCTAAGGATAAAAGGAATGAACTAGAACCCTCAGGAAAGAAGGGGATATTCGTGGGATACAGTGATTCATCCAAAGCTTATAGAATATATATTACAGAACAACACAAGATCAAAGTTAGCAGAGACGTAACATTCAATGAAAGGATGGCCTTCAAGAAATCCATAGAAGAAACTATTGAAGAAGAAGAGATCGAAGAACCTTATGAAGAAAGCACAAAAAATGAAAATGACGAAAAGGAACAACCTGATCATCCTATGGAACCATGTGAAAACATTGATTTAGATATCGTACCTAAAACCAAGAAACAACCATCTTGGCTTGAAGCCACATTACAATATGCAGAAATACTCAAGATTCGAGAAGGAACATTCAGAAAGAGTAAAAGACCTAAAATATTCTCAAGCTATGTCGCATACATGACGAAGCTTCTAGATGAAGAACCTACCACATTTGAAGAAGCCGTGCAAAAGGGACAATGGAAAGAAGATATGGTGGAAGAACATCAATCCATTATGAAGAATGAAGTATGGGAAATCGTACCAAGACCTAAAGAGAAATCAATGGAAACTTCAAAATGGGTAAATAAGATCAAACATGCAGCAGACAGAAGCTTGGATAAATACAAGGCAAGATTCGTAGCTAGAGGGTTCTCCCAGAAGGAGGGACAAGATTATGACGAAACCTTTGCTCCGGTGGCTAGATATACTTCCATCAGAGCTATTATATCTCTTGTTGCTTCCATGGGATGGAACTTACATCAGATGGATGTAAAGACAACTTTCCTCAATGGAGCAATTGAAGAAGAAGTATATATTGAACAACCCCAAGGATTTGAGGTACATTCCAGAGACACTCATGTTTGCAGATTGAAGAAATCCATTTATGGACTCCCTTAGGGTTTATACATTCTCTCCAGGGTGCACTTTGATTAGTGTAGGAGGAATGGTCCAGGTTCAGAAGACATGACAGTTATTCTTCCTTGCTTGAGAAGAATAGTCCAGAGATCTCATTGTTCTACTCTAAGGGCAGATATTCTTTCATATCTCACATACGTGAGTGAAATATTGGCCCAGATGATTCAATTTATTTTTAACAATATTTTTTGTGCAGGTTGACATCAGATGATTGTTATGGAGACTGCTTGTCTCCAGACAATAGAATTATGCTACTGTGATGGATATGTTCCACTGTTTGTGACTATACATCATTGATCAAGTACTTGTATGCTACTTGGTGTGGTAGTAAACCACTAGAGTGTAGTTATGTACTACCATGGATAAACACAGTTGTGTTCTATCAAATTATATTGTGCCAGTTGTCATGGAGAATTATTCAATTGGATAATAATGACGGTGCTCGTGATGCTACCAGTTGAATGGTCTATTGTGTTCAAGACCATACCTCCCTAGCTAGGAGGGAGTGTTAATATTAAGGTATCTTCGGGAGGTATGAACCTCTATTGTGACCTTTGACAAGATTAGAATGTTTCGAAAGGAAGCAAAGAAATGAAGAAAACCCTAGACAAGATGTTAGATAACAATAGATAATTAATATGAATTAATTAGTACCCAAAAGGAGAAGTTGGCCCTAGTAAGTCTGCCAGAATCACTATAAATACAGGGCGCCAGTCTCTCATTTGACACACTTCTCAGAATTGCAAAGAGCAGTTTCTGCGCATTGCAGTCCAACAATTTTGTGCGCAAGTCCCGGGGAAGGTGCTACGCCAGTTCTTGGGTGGGACTATTTGATCAGCTTGGTTACTTCTTGCTTGGTGCATTAGCCTCTCTTGGCTATTGGATTGCTACCAATATTCTTTTCTCTGTCAAGGTCAAGGTGCTCGGAGGGTGGCTTCGACCTATGGTTGGGTTACAAGGGTATTGTCAATGGTAAAACAAGCACAATCTTCCATATTCTAACATCTCTTGGGGTAGTATTATCCTACTCCTAAACAAAAAGGGGTTTCCTATTGAGGTGTCAGTGATAGGTCACCTCGTTGTTACGCCAATCTTGTATCACTTTCCTTGGGCTTTGGACAAGTACAAATTGTGCGATAACAAAGACCTCAATAATACCCAAGGTGATAAAACCAAATAATTCTCAACCTCACAGTAAAGTGACAACAATAGGGTCTGCAACACAAATAAAACCCTCGACGTGATAAAACTCAAGACACACTTGCAAAGCATTGTCGAGTGGAATCAGGATAAGTCTTTGAAGACCCAGGTTCGAAACCCTTCAAGAAAGAAAATATACATGCAGGGAGAAAAAAAACCACGAGTCCCTTCTAATATTTTTGTTTTGAATCTCAAATCCTAAAGAGAGGAAAACGAGGTTATTATAGAGCTTGTATATTTATGAAAAAGAGTAGGAAAAAATCCACATTGAGCCAAAATATGCCATATACATAGAACTCACACAGTTAAGACCCATGGATATTATCTTTCGAAATGAGGGTAAGAACTAGAATGATAAAACAAGGAAGTATGTCTTTTGGAAAAACAAATGACGAGCCCGAGAAGACAAAGAGAACATCATACTCATTACCAATCAAGCATAGCTTATTCTAAAACCATTTGCTGCAAAAAAAAAGGTGCATTTGATGGATACAGGATAAAATATCATACCTTCATTTGCGCTTAAATACTTCTGAAAAACAAATCTCCAGTTAATACCACCACAATTGATCTTGGAACAGGGCGTTACTCACTAGTGCCAAAACCAAATGAAATGCCAAAACCTCATCGAAAGGTGGTATACCTCAATGCATGAATGCCCACGTCCCATGCATTGAATGCATGGGGCGTCATGTTCCCAAAAACATTGACTTTCCAATCCATCTCAGATTCCACTAATATCAATCGACCAATCATATGTCTAAAACATTTCCAAGTATACAAAAGTTCACATGCCATATAACCTTGTCAACTCTGCCAACTCAAACGACGACCCAAATTTCACATCAACCTCATATCTAATGTTCACAATAAAAACCATGTTGAAAGTGAATGATTGATATAACCAACATATATATTCAATATTCAACGCTATGGTATAGTTGTGAGGTGGTTGATCATATGAACGTTAAGTTCACATGTTATACTATATGCATTGAAACTTTAACATATCAACCCTTTGATTTCAACATGTCACCTTTATACGTAGAATGAATGCTTCCATATATGAATGTAGTAACATATGTAGAAACAAAACTATTTATATGTGGTAAACAATATAACAAAGTAACTTGTCATCTCTAGACCGCACCATCTTTAGAACTCGACCTTTTGAAATCAATGTTTGTCAAGACACTGCAATTATAAAAATCCTTTGAGTACCTCATAATCTGCTTGTAAAAGCATTAATGCTATTCATGAGTTGAATAATATGCGGGAAAGAGGATCTTTTGAAGTTTTTATGAACATAACATTTCTTCTTTTTTGTGCAACCAGATCAAAGGTAAAGCCCATAATCAAATGAAAAAGGAAGCATTTTCACTGCATAATGTTAATGAGACTATTCCAATGAAGTGGTGACATTCATTCCTAGAGACAACTAAAATTAAACTTCCTTTCTTTCTTCATAGGGAGGGCTACCTATAGTTAAAATATTTATATATCATAAATAGTAAATTTTTAAAATCATGCCTTGCAACCATTTGTAGGCCGATGGCTACTTGCGAGTTTATGATTCAACATACGAGAGACCTATTCCTTCATAGATGGATTTTTAGGATATCACCAAGTCTAGATCATTGAAGAAGATCAATCCAAGACAACATTTGTGATGGAATGGGGCTCCTTTGTTTATACGGTTATGCCATTTGGGCTGAAGAATGCACCTGTGATATTTTCTAAGATCGTGGTTGCAACGTTCCGAGACTTTATTCACAAGTTAATGGAAGTTTACCTAGACCACTGGATGATGTTCAACCTATTAAAAGAACACATGCAAGCCCTTTGATTGATGTTGGACAGATGTCGCTATCTCAAAATTTCTGTGAATCTAAAGAAGTGCATCTTTTGTACATCGTTTGGGGCGTTGTTGGGGCATGTAGTATGATGGATATGGTGGCTCCCACTTTTGTCGGCGAGGTGCACGCCACCATGGGTCATATAGGGTACTACAGGTGATTCATCCAAAGTTATACAAAAATTGCGGCACCGTTGGTGAAATTACTGCTCAAATATATGAAGTACCTATGGACAGAAGAATGCTAGGAAGCAATGGATACCTTGAAGGAAAATTTGGTCATTGCATCGATCTTGGTATTTCCAGATTGGTTCAAGATTTTCCATGTTCATGTTGACGCCTCCTCCATTGCGCTGGGAGCAGTTCTCGCCTATCCTAGCGAACCGATATCAATCATCCAATGTACCTTATCAGTCACAAGCTCTTTGATTTTGAGAAAATTATACAACAACGGAGCACGAGGGCCTGACGATGGTCTATGCCTTGCAAAATTTTAGAGACTATTTGCTTGGCACCCCTTTCAAGTTCTTCACTGATCATTCGACACTCAAAATTGAATTTTTAGAGTTTTTAGGCTTGTTGACATTTTCCTGGACATTGAACCTTCTGATTCAGATTTCTAACTTCTTCTTGTTAACTGTATTAGATTAGAAGACAAGTTGGATGGTGCTACAAGCTTCAAATATTAGAAGACAAGTTGGATGGTGCTACAAGTTTAAAAGGTATGCACTTGTATATAAGTTACATCATGAGGGTGTTTGCAAGAGACATACACTTGGTAAAAGGACATTTATCCAAGTAATGACAGTAGATCCAAAGGGATATTAGATCTAGTGCACTCAGATTTGGAGGCAACGATGACGATGTCTCCTACAATATATGACAACTCAAATGGGATAACAACAACTAGACTCCAGGTTTGCATATCAGGTTTGATATTTTATATTGCTACAACATAAGTAAGTGTTGTAACTAGAATAACAGTCTTTAGAGTTCTATTACTGCTATTGCTATCAAATATTTTGTAACACTTGAATATTGTTGGTATAATGATCATTAAGTAAATGCTCATTGTTTAGTATTAATAAATGCACTTATTTATAAGATGAATTGATCTCCTCTAGGAGATGTTCTTGGTTGTTGACCTTGTCCAGGCAGATTTTCTTACAAATTCCATGGAGGTTACCGTGGAGATGTTGTTCTTGTTTATTGTTTCAGGCAGGTCACAAGTGATAACTTTGAGAAGGAGCTATAATGACGGTTGCAAGAGGTAACGATTTAGATGGTCTCTAACTGAGACATGGATCAGAATATCTAGACATAGAGTTGTGTACATGACCGTACACATCCATGTAATGAAGGAGAAGAGGATGAAGTCAGAACCTTCTGGCAAGAAGGGTACTTTCATAGATACAGACTATCTCATATACAGATCAATTACAAGGAGCAGAAGGCTCTGAAGATGACCGTATAGATCCCTCTAGTTCAGTTGATCACCCTTAAGATCATTAGGAAGAGTTGGTAGAGTCAGAAGGGCCTACCAAGAATCGTTGTAGTGACCAGGAAGAGACCAACATGGTCCCATGATACTTTGTAGGATGCAAAGGTGATGCATATATATGGCATCGATGAACCATATTATGAGGAGGAGCAGATGGCTCCACTAGTGGTGAGGCAGGTGGCCCCACCAAGTGCCAACTCAGAAGGAGCTAGAGTTGAGAGGGAGTCAGCCCTCAGGATCCAGTAGGGAGGAGCAACCTCCCCAAGACAGTCCATAGGAGATTAAAGGAGGTCAACACATGTAGAGGGATAATATGGCTCCAAATATTATATAGAATCATAGGGAGTCAAGCTTCAAAGGGAGCATGTAGACTCTGAGTAAGCCTGATCTCAGGTAGAGTCAGTGGCTTAAAGACTTTCATTCAGAAAGTATTCCTCCTCAGATTCATATGGGAGAGAGAGACATCTTCCAAGACTGACAGACATGTGACATGAGTTGAGGAGGCTAGATCGAAGCTTCAGAGGCTTCGAGGAGATATGAGACCTCCTGGGGGCATTTCCTTGTTTCAGTAGATTTTTCTATAGTGACAAAGGAGGAAGCCAATCAGAAGGATTGGGATATGGATTTTGCCTTGGTTCTGAGACCATAAGGGAAGTCAGTGGTGACTTCCAAGTTGATCTACAAGATCAAGAATGTTGTAGATGATATCATAGAGAAGTACAAATCAAGATTTGTGGCTAAAGGATTCTCCTAAGAGGGATAATATTATGACGAGACACTTGCTCCAATAAAGCAGAAGAAGTGTACATAGAGCAACCACAAAGATACATGAGAAGGAGTTTCATGTCTGCAGATTGAAGGAAGCTTTGTACAAGCAGGCACCCAGGACATAATATGCCAGATCATATAGTTATTTGATGAGCTTGGGGATGGTTTCCCATTGATCCTATATGTGGATGGGATTACTCCCTTGGTTGAGAGGGAGTGATGCTATTCTTGCATCATGGATAGTCAGTGTGGTGCTGGAATGACATTCTCCCTATGGAGATTGGTCTAGGTTGTACAGATTGTTGATGTATCATGGATTGACATTTTTTGCGGAAAATGGTCCAGGACTGACATTCTCCTGTGGCACAATTGGTGACTCGATCAAGATGAATGGTCCACCCCCCAAGGCACAGATGGTGACCTGATTAGGGAGGTTGATACAAGATTGGCATTTTCTCTATGGTGCATATGGTCACCCAAATAGAGAAAATGGTATGGGACTAACATTCTTCTATGGAACATGTAGTGACCCGATTAGAATAATGGTCCATGTAGCCCATGGCATGGCTTTCAACATCTGGGAGGACTGACATTCTTCCTGTGGCACAGATGGAGACCCGATCATGAAGAATGGTCCTTGTAGTCACGTGACACTCAGGTGAGTGCGTGACAACTGCGGGACACTCAATTGAGTGTGCAGGTTTTAGCACCTACTTATTCTAGCATCATTCCTGATTAATTCAGATGAAGTATGGCCCAAAGAGTTGATGTTGGATGATGTGTCATGTATTGATCCGGATTATTTTCGACACGAAATGAGAGCGGAGATATAATAAGGAAATGCACAGAGATATCGCAGATATTCAATAATATAACAGAAATGTATCAGAGATGCAACCATAAACACAGATATACAGTAATACACGATTTCTATTAATGAAAGAAATGTACAGAGACTGTAAAAATACAGAGTGAAAGACTCGCTAGAATGGTGGCAGCTTATCTCTGAGAAGAGATATGACGGCTACTCGCATTCACAAGAAGATGATTACAATGAGGCTCGGAAGGCCCTTTTACAATAGACAGGAATGCCAAAATTCCTAGACATCCAAAAACCTAACCCTAGGAGATGAAGCGCCAAAAGTCATGTGGGCCCCGTTTGGGTAAGTGAGTACATCAACTTCCCGGGGTCGTAACTTTTGCATAAGATCTTCGTTTTAGGCTTGTGATAGCTCGTTGGAAAGGTATTGTCGAGGATATTCATTTTTGGGGCTCAATCATGCCTTTGGCTATCATTAAGAACCTCGATCTCGAAAAATCTTCATTTGGACCCTCAAAATGGCCCCGGAAGTTAAAACCTTCTAAAAATAGTAAATTGCCAAAATGGCCAGAAAATTGTTTTGAGCCATTTGGAAATGGTGGGTGGCCACCAATATCCACCTGGATAATGTATTATGACAAATTATGCTTTTGATGATGATTTGATATAACTCTTTAATAGATAAATTTGTCAACATTGAGAATACTTAGATGGTCATTTTGAATACCTCCCTAGTTAAGAGGGAGTGTTGAATTTTGTAACTATGGATCGAGGTAGTCGTGTTCTATTTGGATGACATTGCAGTAGTTGTGTGCTACTAGCAGATTGTCATGGAGACTACCTGGTCACTTTAGAGAAGTTGTGTGTTGCTTGATTGCATAGACTGTGACAGATGATTTGAGCTACTGATGGCATGATAGTAATTGTGTGCTACTAGTTGATTGCAAAGTAGTTAGTGGACTACTGGATGAAGACATCGTGGAAAGATACCTCCCTAGCTAAGAGGGAGTGTTGATGTTTTGGTAGTTGTGGAAGGTATTTCCCTCCTAGACAACTTTTCTTAAAGAAGCAAAAGATTCCAAGAAAGTCAAAGGAAGACCATTGAATAGTTGAAGAACACCCCGAAAAAGAATAAAGTGAAATAGAAGACCATAGAAGAGAAGTCGACCCACATTAAATAATAATAAAGTGGAAATATAATTTATAGGACCCACAAAAATTAATAAAGTAAATTTGAAGACTGATCCGGATTATTTTCGGCACGAAATGAGAGCGGAGATATAATAAAGCAATGTACAGAGATATCTCGGATATCCAATAATATAACATAAATGTATCAGAGATGCAACCATAAACACAGAGATACAATAATACACAATTTTCTATTAATGAAGGAAAATGTACAAAGACTGTAAAAATACAGAGTGAAAGACTCGCTAGAATGGTGGCAGCTTATCTATGAGAAGAGATGTGTTCGCTACTTGCATTCGCAAGAAAATGATTTTACAATGAGGCTCCAAAGGTGTTTTTATCATAAATAAAATCCAACCCTAACCCTGGAAGATGAAAAGCCAACAGTTTTGTGGACCCCATTTTGGGTAGTTTGGTGTATCAACTTCCCGGGGGCGTAACTTTGGCATACGATCTCTGTTTTGGGCACACAATAGCTCGTTGGAAAGGTATCGTCGAGGGGATTCATTTAGGGGCTCAATTAGAGGATTTAGTTATCATTGAGAAGCTCAATCCCAAAAAACCTTCATTTAGGCCCTCAAAATGGCCCCAGAAGTTAACAACTGCTAAAAATAGTAAATTACCAAAATTGCTAGAAAACTGTTTTGATCCAGTTGGAAAAGGTGGGTGGCCACTGATATCCACCTGGATCAATCCTTCCTCCTTAAGAAGCAATGGTCTCCATTGCGTTGAGTGCCCGGGGGAGAGGGAAAAGCGTTTGCTAAATATGCATCTTGATGAGTTGCTTGCCTTTTTGGAGAAGTTGCGCTACTTAGCTTGTTGAAGGTTGTCATGAACATGTGGTTGGAAGGGTTGGACCTTTTTAATCATTCTGGTTACATGAGATGCCTGTGTGCAGAAGGAATATTTACACTTTATTGCAATCTTGTCGACCTGCTTCTATTGGATAGAAGGTGCTTGGACTGAGGTTGTAGTGGTTGCAATATCCTTATGTTCACCTTTTGAACAGATTGTGAAGAAGTTGGATTTTGTAGTATGAGATACTACCTTGCGACATTGTTTAGGTGGAACAATAGTCGGAACTACTTTTGGTATTCTGTAGATATAATCCCCTAGAGAAACAATGACACTGAGGGGTTGAGACTCATAAACAACATGGCACTTCCACATATATGGTTGGCCCAAGAGAACACCACCGACATCCAGTGGGGAAACATCACATAATACCTCATCCTTGAAGGGTTGGATGCCATATGACAATCGACACTATTGGCTGACATAGAGATCTCGTCCCTGGCGAAGCCACCTGATGTTGTATGGCTGCAGGTGTGGTGTTGTCGACATTCCCAACTGTTTAACGACCTCTGCTAAGATGAGGTTCTTTTGGCTTTCGCTATCAATAATAAAATGCAGCGGGCTCCCCTTCACTCACATCTATGAATGAAAAAGACGCTCCTCCTCTTTAGGATCTGTTGGTTCTTCTGGTTGAATTGATGCGATCGCGACAATAGCTGTGGGGTCAACGTCAATGATGTGTCTTTTACCAGTATTTTCATAATCATATTCTGAATCAGGGTTCGGCTCCTTGTCTTTGATCTCGGACTCCAATGATTGTTTTGAGTGACATTCCTCGTTGTTGTGCCAGGGGATTTTGTGGAAATTGCACCATTTTCTGGTGTCCTTCTTTGTCTTCCCGTGACCCTTATTTTCCTGTGGCTTTGACTAGTTTTCGGGAGACTGTTTGTTAGAGTTGTCTTTATCATACTTTGGTTGTTGCAGATTTGCAGACCCAAACTCCCATTTGTTCTGGTGCTTAAATTTTTGCTTGATTTTAACAACATATCGATAAGCAACACTAGTGATGAGATGTCCAAAAAATTCATTTCAGTTTGGATGTATCTGTGTAGAGCCTCATGGTATTTCAGAACCAAATGTCGTTCGGAGTCTTTGATACCTAGCTTGGTGCGCAAGGTATGGAAGGTATTGGTGAACTCTGGAACTACTTGGCCCCTCTCTTGCTGCAGTGTGGTCCATCTCATGTACTGGTCCTCATAGTTGCCAACAGGATAATACTGTTCATTTATCGCATCCACAAAAAAATCCCAAGTGGGCTCGACCCCATATACTCCAGGCTCCTCTATGGAACTTTGCTCCCAGTAAGTTTCCCACAAATGTTTGACATGGGGGAGAGCTCTATGGAACTTTGCTCCCAGTAAGTTTCCCACCAATGTTTGACATGGGGGAGAGCTTTAAGGAGTGTGAAGGTGATGTTTTCCCTGTCGGAAAAATTATGAATAGAGAAATAACCTTCTAATAGATTTAACCATTTGTCTAGGGCATCCACATTTATCTGACCTTCAAATACGGGAATATCAAAATTAACTTGTACCTTGAAAGGAGAGGTGTTTCCAAAGTGGTTGTTTGATGAAGATGCGCCTGTTGCTATCAGCAGGCGTTGAAGGATGTGGGAAAAATTCTCCATCATTTTGTCCCTCTGTCGCATGAGAGCTTGCTCAAGCAACAGATTGATAGAATCGCTTGCTCCGTCGTTTTTATTTTCTTCCGCCATGGAGGGTTTCTTGGGCATGCTAGAGCGATTGTCTTCAAGAGAGACAAGCTTGAGACCCAACTTGCTATACTCGGACTTCGTCGGGGACATACACTGAAAAAAATGATCAAGAGCAGCTTGCTCTGATACCACTGATCCAGATTATTTTCGGCACAAAATGAGAGCGGAGATATAATAAACCAATGTACAAATATATCTCAGATATCCAATAATATAACATAAATGTATCAGAGATGCAACCATAAACACATAGATACAATAATACACAATTTTCTATTAATGAGCGAAAATGTACAAAGATTGTAAAAATACAGAGTGAAAGACTCACTGGAATGGTGGCAACTTATCTCTGAGAAGAGATGTGTCCGCTACTCGCATTCGCAAGAAGATGATTTTACAATGAGACTCCAAAGGCCTTTTTATCATAAAGAAAATCCAAAACCCTAACCCCGAAAGATGAAAAGCCAACAGTTTTGTGGACCCCGTTTTGGGTAGTTTGGTGTATCAACTTCCCAGGGGCGTAACTTTGGCATACGATCTCCGTTTGGGGTGCACGGTAGCTCGTTGGAAAAGTATTGTTGAGGGGATTCATTTAGGGGGCTTAATTGAAGCCTTCAGCTATAATTGAGAAGCTCGATCCCAAAAAACCTTCATTTAGGCCCTCAAAATGGCCCCGGAAGTTAAAAATTGCTAAAAATAGTAAATTACCAAAATTGCCAGAAAATTGTTTTGAGCGAGTTGGAAAAGGTGGGTGGCCACCGATATCCACCTGGATCAACCCAGAATAAGAAGTCGGCCCCAGACATGCACCCATATTAGTATAAATATAAATCTAGGTCAGTTCATTTGTACAACCACATAGTTCTCCTTCTGCGATGCGCACTAGGTAGTTGCGACTATTTTTGGTTTCTGGTTTTCTTGGAGAGTGCGCCCCACTTAGGGAGGGATATTCTTGGTTGTTCTTGGTGATCTCTATTGTGCGTTACCTCTAGAATATTTGCACTAAGGTTGTGTGGTGTTGCCAATTTGCTTCATGCCAATTGCAGTTGCAGTTGCAATTACAACAACAGTTGCAGTTGCAGTGGAAACTGCAACTACAGTTACCAGTTGTGCTAGTTCTGTGGTTCACTAGTGATGCACCTATCTTGCGCCAATTCTCTGGTGACTTAGTTGTCTACCCTTGCTAGGGTCCGACAAGAAGAAGAAAAGTATTTGTTATCAGGGTTCTTCATTGTTGGTTTGCTCTTGTGATTAGAGCTTGTTCATGGTTGTATTGGAATATTCTCTCTAAGAAAAGTCGGTTGGGTTTTTCCCCGAGTTTGGGGTTTTCCCAGGATAAATCTGTGTCCTCTTGTGTTTGTTTATCTACTGCTTATATATATTTCAATGTATGATTATTAAATGTTAAAAGAAGATAAAATGCTATGGCAGATCTAATGTTAACAAAACTAATGAAAATCTAACAGGTGTTTCCTGATCAACTTGCCAAGATAGCTGAATTTATCACCACAAGACAAGCACCAACTAAGTATACATAGACCAAACATCACCAATTGGTGACCCATAGTGTTGACTATGAATTAATTGTTGGACAATTATATAAGTTCGGGGCTGATGGTATTTTGCGCAGGTGTGTCTTAGATCATGAACGAGACATGCTCTTGTATGAATCTCATGAGGGCATTGCAGGAGGTCGCAATGCCGACAAAGAAACGACACATAAGGTGTTGCACACAGGCTTATGGTGGCCGCAAGTGTTTGCATATGCTAAGGAATATTGTAAACGGTGTGAGGTCTACTAACATATTGGAAAGCCCCGTCGCCTAGATGAATTGCCTTTATTTCTTGTTACAACATTGGATCCATTTGATAAGTGGGCAATCAACTTCGTGGGACCAATTAGTCCCCCGACCCACCAAACAGGTGCCCGCTACATCATGACAACCATGGAGTGTATGACACAATGGTCAGAAGTGGCACTGGTCAAGGATTGTACTGCAGAAACGACTGCACACTCTATAATTGAGAATGTGATTACTAGGTTCGGATGCCCGAAATTCTTGATGAGCGATCAAGGCACACACTTTTTGAATGATATTATCCGTGAGCTCACTGAAGAGTTCATGGTCTATCACCAGAAGATCACCCCTATTATCCACAAGCTAATGGTACGATTGAATCATTCAATAAGGTTTTAGAACATGCCCTGACTAAAGTTTGTAATGTGCAACGTGATGACTAGGATCAATGTATTTCGATAGTACTATGGATGTATAGAACAACATGTAAGAGGTTGACTAAGCATACCCATTCAGGTTGGTCTATGGAAAGGAGGTCGTCATGCCACTGGAGTTTATTATTTCGAGTTTGCGTGTTGCCATGGCCACCCAACTGTCTGATGAAAAATCACTTCAACAACGACTAAATGAGCTTATGGAGTTGGAAGAGGATCACCTCATGGCAGGATTCAACCAAGTGGTTGAGAAACAAAGACAAAAAGCATGGCACGACCGCAACATCTGCCACAAAATTTTGCAGTTGGGTTCTCTGGTGCTGTTATACGATAACAAATTTTTCAAACACCCTGACAAGTTACAAATGCGTTGGTTGGGTCCATTTTGTCTGGTCTACATCACTGAGGTCAGAGCAACAAAGTTGGCCACACTGCAGGGTCAACCACTCAAGGGACATGTCAATGGAAGCCGACTGAAGGTGTATTATGGCCCACAAGGGTCGAATACAAGTTGACAACATCAATGAAGGCAATAGTTAGCATAGCCTAAGAATAGGGTAGCGTAGGAAGTAGATAGATAGGTACATAGTTGGCATAATTACACTTTTTCAGTAGCACATGACACGTTCCGGTCACACATGTGGATCATATAGGTTAACAAGTCCGCAAATTCCCAAGATTTCCATTCGCGAGTGAAGTTATTAACATCATACAAAGTATTGGATCTGACATGGGGCTCACATGGGAACAACACAAGCTACATGGTGCTACACAACATCAAAGGGTTAAGCAATCCGATTTGGCTAGATCACACAAGGTCCGAGTACACAGTAAGTTATGATGCCACATTCCAAAATGACTAGGAACAACTCAAGGATTTTTTGGGTTTGGTCGAATACAACTTTACACTTTGGAACCACCTCTAGAATCCCCCGCAGATAAGCTCCATTGATGAACGAATCCGTGTTGCTGAAGTAGAGGTCGCCCAACAAAAGAGCAACCTGACCTCCTTACCCTCGGGTACGCATCAAGCCACGATGTTAACGATCGCCAACAAGACAAGGGGGGTCACTGCCACTCAAGAAGAACAACATACTATCTATGGGATAACCAACAAAGCGATCAACAAGGATTAAATCTTCTACACGCAACTGGTAGCAACACAGGTTGTGGTCGTCCCTATGCTCAAGAAAATGGAGCACATTGACCTTCAGGATCCACAGGTCACAACTGACGACACATATCAGGTGGTCCAACTCACTTAGTAGCTGCATGCCACATTGGACGAAACTGATTTCCAATTCCAGGAGTTCCTCTAGGAACTCATGAAGACATTTCCATCCGTTGCCTCAGTTACACCATGAATAATGCTATTGGCTCAAGGACGAGTCAAGTAATAATGTTAGGGGCTTGTAGGATCCCAAAATTTTGGGTAAGTTGTGTGCGCACATCAACAATTGCACGATGGATGGAATAAGTCATGCATACCAATCAAAGTTCTATATTGTGCACTAAAGATCAGAAAGATACCACATGCACGCCAAGTTAGAAGAAGATATTTGAGAATCTTCTCGAATAATGAACCCAAACAACATGAGAGATTATTTGATGGATAAGCTAGCAAGTTCGTTAGAACTGCCACGTTCTAAAGAGATTACGTGGGTTGCATGTGAATGACAGAAGTGTGCGGAACTGGCGATCACTAGAGAGAGTGAAGCAGAGAAGAAAATGATAGAACACCATAACAGAGGAGGAAAAATAAGAGAAAGTAAGTTCAAAAATAAAGTGCTCTTACTACCCATTTGGATGAGATGTATAACATGTATATATTCTATCTTAATCAAGTTGACAAACATTGTTGTTGCAAAATCAAGGCAAGGAAGTAGAGTATGGTGGGAGTCTAGGGGCATTGGATATATGGTAAAGTCAGTGAATCCACTTTCAAATTCGTGGATAGCCTAATTCCCGCTCTTTTCTACCATATTTTTCATAAAGAACACCTAGCTAAGATGGACGGATGATATCTACTCATTTCGGAAGAATCTCAGCGGATCAACATTCGAATCGACGGCTGAGATGGCGCATATTTGGCGATCCGTGGCGGAACTAATCAACCAATAGAAAAACAAACATTCCATCTATATATAACACCGCATGAATGGGCTTTATCGATACCGAATTATCTGTTCTGATTTGAAACAGCGTGCGTGTTTCGAGTTCCGATAGTCCGTGCGTATTTTTAGAGCATTTTCATTTGTTATCAGCAATGGCGCCCAAGGCAGCAGAGAAGAAGCCGGCCGAGAAGAAGCCCGTCGCCGAGAAAACTCCTGCCGAGAAGAAGCCTGCTCCCAAGGCCGAGAAGAAGCTTCCCAAGGAAGGAGGGGACAAGAAGGGAAAGAAGAGGCATAAGAAGAATGTTGAGACCTACAAGATCTATATCTTTAAGGTTCTCAAGCAGGTCCACCCTGACATTGGTATTTCCAGCAAGGCTATGGGAATAATGAACAGCTTCATCAATGATATTTTCGAGAAAATGGCGAGCGAGGCATCGAAGCTCGCCCGGTATAACAAGAAGCCAACCATTACCTCCCGGGAGATTCAGACCGCTGTAAGGCTCGCTCTTCCAGGGGAGCTCGCCAAGCATGCCGTCTCGGAGGGTACCAAGGCGGTCACCAAATTTACCAGCGCTTGAGTTCGGCATTTTCTTTGAATGAAACGCAATGGTGTCTTTTGACACCACCAGTGCTATGGGGTTTTGAATGCGGCCTTCGAGCTTTTCTCTGCGTTTTTAGTTCCAGTGTGCTGGCAAATCTGCAAATCTGCCAGCATTTTGGGTTTTATTATTGTGCTTTGTTCATATTCTTCTGCGTCCATCGTAAAACTTGCTGGTGTAACCCGGAAGAGTTGATTTGGGGTTTACAACTGGTGAACATTCAAGCTGATTCTGACTTGCTGTCTTCTTTGCTACTGTGAACTAATTTTAGTGCGTTGCTTCCGTTATTTAATTTTAATGATTTGCTCCCGTGAGCTAGTTTTAACGTTGTTATTTTATTTTTCTAGGCAATATCTTACAGAAAACTTCAGAGTATCTCTACTTCGTAGATGCTAACTGTCTTCGTGGATGCTACTAGTTGTGGTAAGATGATTACCTTTGTGCCTTGTTCTTCGTTCCAAGAGGAACAAGAGATTTGAACCCATAACTTATAGGGTAACATGATTATATTTTACATTTAAGTTTTCACTTGAGGACCAAGAGATTCGAACTCGCAACCTGTTCTATTGTAGATGGATTTATATTTGATTTAGAAAGCCTTAATCCAAGAGGAACAAAGAGATTCGAACGTACAATCTATTCTACTGTAGATAGATTCACATTTGACTTGAAAAGCTTTAGCCCAAAAAAAGCAAGAGATTTGAACTCATAACTTATTCTACTGTAAATAGATTCACATTTGACTCAGAACCTTAAAAAAACTTAACTCAAAAGGAACAAGAGATTTGAACTCATAACCTATTCATAGATCCTATTTTACTGCAAATAAATTCACATTTGTCTTGTAAAACTTTAACCCAAGAGAAACAAAGAGATTTGTACCCACAACTTATTTTACTGTAGATAGATTCACATTTGACTTGAAAAGCTTTAACCCAAAAGAAACAAAGAGATTTGAACCCACAACTTATTTTACTGTAGATAGATTCACATTTGACTTGAAAAGTTTTAACCCAAGAGAAGTAAGAGATTTGAACCCATAACCTATTCTACTGTAAATAGATTCACATTTGACTCACATTTGACTCAGAAAACCTTAAAAAAACTTTAACCCAAAAAGAACAAGAGATTTGGACCCATAACCTATTCATATTTATAGATCTTATTCTACTGCAAATAGATTCACATTTGACTCAGAAAATTTTAACCCAAAAGGAGCAAGAGATTCAAACCCATAACCTATTCTATTGCACATAGATTCACATTTGACTCAGAACCAGTACATTACCCCTAAAAACTTAATTTTAATGTTGTTATTAATAGGTGAAAGTTCTGATTTTACTAAAATCAGATATGTTTTTAATAATTTATAATTTAAAAAGTTTATTATTATTATTAAATTGTTTTTTGATAATTTGATGTGTATAAAATTAATTCATCAATTCTTTTAATTTTTTAAATAAAGAGATACGGGTAAATTTTTTTATGATGAATTTATGAATTTGAAACATTAAATAAATATAAGAATTTATGAGTAATAATTTATCAATTCTTATATATATATATATATATATATATATATATATATATATATATATATATATATATATATATATTTTAAATAAATAAATATGGGTAAAATTATTTATGATGAATTTATGAGTTTGAAACATTAGGCAGATATAAGAATGTATGAGTAAAATTATAATGAGTTTACTCATAAATTCATCTTAAATAATTTTATTCGTAATGAGTTTGAAATATTAGGCAGATATAAGAATTTATTAAGAGTTCATCATAAATAATGTTTCAACTTCTTTTGTTGTGAAGAGTGTTTTTTAATGTGAATATAAAATTTTTAGTGTAAATTAAATTTTTGACTGAGTTCAAATTAGTTATTTCATATTTTTGATTACCAATTTAAATTAGTTTAGTTGATAGTTGATTTTAACTTTATCTTGAAAGAAAATCCTTTGGAGTTGATGAATTTAATTAAAATAATGATTTGTTACAGAGTTATATATATACTTTTGGTTGAATTATTGTTTATATTAAAATTATTTTGGAAAAAAATAAATAAAATGGTGAAAAAATGTATTAAATTAATTATATTTCAACTTTAAAATATAAAAAAAATTATTTATTATTGATCATGGGTATGTTGCATTGCTTGTCATGGGTATGTTGCATTGCTTGCCTCTACTGGACTAAAATTTCCAGAATAAATACCACTTGAGATGACAGACTATCCAATCGAATATGAAGGATATGGAACAAGTTTTGAAGATCCTCGACATCACACTCTAGCTAAGAATGAACCACCCTAGATTTGTCATGTTTGCATTGTGCCATGAGAGTAGAAACGACAGGGCAAACTTGGGCCAGTAGAGGAGGGTCACCAGAAGTGACCACAATTCTAGAATAACCAGAGGAGAGTAGGAACGATGCTACTAAGTCGATTGAATAGAAAACCAACCCATATACTGAAGGTTGTGCATGTATCTTTGGAACCATAATTAAATCCATTGCAAGTTGAATAATCCCACCTCGAGTCGGAGGAGAGCGTGGGAGTATAATAAATTGAAGGGTTGGATATGATAAGTTAAGTCAAAGCGATGGGGGCCAGTCTCGATTGCATGAGATTGAGGGTTTGCCATGAGGAACAAATAATATATACAATTTGAGGGGGGGAACATTATGCGAAGGGTTGGAACATTGGCCATTAATCAAAATGTCCCTCATTTTCCCATTAATTACTTGATTAGCTTGAAAATTGGCTAGTGAATTGTTCAATCAAAATATATGAAAGAATTCCACCTGTAGAATGGAAGAGCTAATCGGATGCAGTGGAAAATGGAGCGCAAATTTGTGTCTCGTGGGAACAAATACAATTGAAGAAGATGAATGGTATTTTTTGAGTCTCCTAGAATGATGAGATTTTGAATGTTTTGGGCGTCAACTAAAGAGATCCTTCGTAACAGGACATAGGCTTCCACTTAGTTGTTAATTGCCTGGCCAAGGCTCCAAGAAAAAGTAAGTTGTGGTTCTTCTAGGGTCGAAAAGAACTTGATTAGGTATTTTGTAATAGTTTATTTTGAAGAAAAAGAGAATGATGATCTATAATTGCCTCTAGTTCAAGAACCAATTTTCCTTGTCTTTTTAATTATGGTAGTTTAGCTTGTGTTGTAATAGTTTGTCCAACATTCTTTTTTAGGAGACATGGAAAGCCTTATGAATGTGTGATGAAGACAAATTTAATTCATAAGCCACTTCTCCAATCTCATGAAGAATCCATAAAATTTTGGAGCTAGTTTTTTATTCTTTTATTTGAGATTGGATTGATTATATGTTTCTCTTTAAATATACTCAATCCCCTAGTTTAAATTTTTTACCATAGAAAACAAATGTTTTTTAAGGAAAAATGAAAATTACAATTTACATGTGTCTCATGGACATTGATTGACCAACATTCTAATGACCTTCATACAAAAAGGTTACAAGGCTTGAAAGCCAAACATCATTAAAATGACAAAACCTCCAAGTCTTCCCTTATATTGTCCCCTAGATATAAACTAATTTCAAAATAAAAACTTTGATAAGGCCACTTTTACAAATATATCCTCAAAATAGTTTTTCAAAAATTTCTTCCTACACGGTAGTACATGACTCAAAATAAATAAACAAAAATATAGGCTAATAAATCAAATAAAGAGAACTAGAGTGTTGAAATAGACATTGAAGATACATTGTCCTCCACTTCCTCTAGCGAAAGGAACTTTGTTGTCATGCATTGAGCCTAGTTGCTTCTTGATTTGATTCTTGGAACACATAAGTAAATGATTTGATATCTTGCTACTACCCCTTTCCTTGTATCTAATTAATAACCATGGTTGAATATCCAAAGACTCAGAGAGTCTTAACATCCTTATCCAATGCACACATTAAAAGAGACTGCAAAGCTAACATCTTTGTTAAGTTATTTGTTCCAGGCCCCAACTCTCCTTTAAACTTGTCTCAATGAAATTTTGACAGGAAAAAGATACCCCCCACATTGCTAGCTAAATATCCAATTTGATGAGAAGGATTAATTTTTGGAACCTTTCTAATCATAACAGACATGACACTTATCCTCGAAAAGACTCGGATGGGTAGGATATACTTCCCTTCAAACAAAACATAGTTCCAAGCCAACCAAATGCTCTAGCATACAAAGTAAAGGAAAGCTATTAGTTCCTTCAATTCAGACATTTTGAACCAGTTCCTCAAGCATACCTCCATCGAATCACCTACCTACACATTCCTTTAACATGTAATTTCCTCCACTTCCTTTCACAACTCCTGAGCGAAAGGGAAATCAATAGGTAGATGAACACATTTTTTTTGTAGCTCAACATAAGTAACATATGCTTGGACCTTGTCCTTGAGGTGTAGGACAGTCGGTGATGGAGTGCACTGTTAAGGCACTCCGTGATGTTAAAGTCATCGGTTCGAAACCCGCGGGGAAAAAAATCCATCCATGTTAAGGGCTGGTGTGGCTCAGGCCGGGTGCGATCCCCAGGTGATTTTGACGACTTAGATGCCCCTGAGTCGCGGTTTCTCAGCCACAGGCTAGTCCCGCAGGTCAAGGAAAAACTAGCAAACAAAAAAAAACATATGCTTGGACCCTATCTTACTCTCATCTAGAAAGCCTCCGAGGTTGTAACTTTATTCTTTAAAGCCAACCAGAGAAAATTGCAAGAGTTTTTTGGAGCCCATAGTTTCTGGAGCATCTTCCACCACTAGATGGGACCATCATTATTTGATGGAAACTGAGCTTTACAACCCAACCTTGTTGAGTAGTATCCACCGAATTTATTGAAGGCCCAAGCTAATGAGTTAGTATCCTCTCTCTCTCTCTCTCTTTTTGCAAAAAAAAACCATAAAGTTTATTTCAAGGACAAAGAAAATTTACATTTTGAATAATACATGTGACCATGTATTTAGTCTGTTGTCTTTCTCATCCAAGAGTGGATTGAGAACTTCATCGATAAAGGCATACTAAATACATACAACTTGTCTTCTATTGATAGACAAGAAGCCGAAAATAATACATATATATAGTTCAACATTTCATAGCGTAACCCCAAAAGTCATCAAAATAGGAGCTATAACTGTTCAAAAGTTTGCAATGAAGAGGCCAACATCACTGAAGAAGAGAGACCCGGAGTTCCAAAAACCTAGACCACATTTGTATGTACTCAACCCATCTAAGGAGGAGGCCTAACATGTAAAACCACGGCTGAACAATAATCCATCAAAATTGAAATTAACAAAAGAATCTCATCAAATGACTGGATGATCCTGTCTGGGAGCTCCAAGTTTGTAAATCATGATCTCAGTCATCTTGTCCCATCAAATCTATGAAAGGCCTGTGGTAAAATTCAAAGTGAGTGCCTTCTTTTGTTTCCACTATGTGCAATTGCTTGAAATCCGATTGAAGACCTGCTTTAGAGAGCGAAATGGTTGCCATGTTTCTTTCCTTGTAAACATGCCACACAAAATAATTTTCATAAGAGGTCAAAATAATAAATACTTCTTCAAGAATAGGAAGTAGTATGATATTGTGACATCTCTGTGTTTTATTTACCCAGTTTATAACCACCATAGAATCCCCAAAAATATGGAGGGACCTAATTCCTTTTTCCCCTGAAAAGGTCAATAAGAATTCAAGTGCCATCATTTCTGCATAGTTATTTGTCCTCGACCCTATTCCCATTTTAAGGTTGAAAGAGTGAGAGTCATACAACCCATCCTCCGCAAACAAGACCATCATTTTGGGAGGCTCCATCAAAGTAGGCCCAAGGTCTGGAGTGATCCACAAGTGCTTCTACCACTTGTCTAACTGGGTTATGATATTTCCCTTGAGGGAAATGTGAGAGGATGCTTAGTCCCTGGGAAACTATGTGTTATGGAATAGATGAGCGGTCATTGAATATATATGTGTTTCTAGCCAACCAAGCTCCCCAATTTATAAGCAATGGGAGATATTTTATGCTGTTGTTTGTAGGATTTGAGACCCAATTTCTCCATGCATCTTCAATATTTTGACCTTGCCAAACACAAGCTTGTCCTAGAGCATGAG
>ML858074.1:15276-26526 GCA_009831015.1 Picea engelmannii
TTGAGAATACAATTCTCAGGGATAGAAGCCAGTGGTTAGAATACATGATCCAGGAAGGATTATTGTTTAAAGGTAATCAGTTGTGTATTATGAAATGCTCCATGAGGGAGAACTTTCTAAAGGAGAAACACAGTGGAGGATTGGTAGGGCACTTTGGTCACGATAAGAATTTGGTCATATTTTTGGTCGAGAATGCGAGCAGACATCAAGAGATTCATGGACAAATGCAGAATTTTCTAGCATTCGAAGGGAAGGAAGCAAAATGCAGGGTTTTATCAACCATTACCCATACCTGAGAGGCCGTGGGATGCAATCAACATGGATTTCATATTGGGGTTGCCAAGAACACAAAGATTTTTTGACTCAATCTTTGTGGTGGTGGATAGATTTTCCAAGATGGCACACTTCATTCCATGTCAGAACACCAGTGACGCAACTCACATTGTGAATCTGTTTTTCAAAGAAGTCATTCGACTTCATGGCTTACCAAGAAGCATAGTTTCGGATCAAGACACCAAGTTCATAAGGCACTTTTGGATGACCTTATGGAAGAAGTTGGGAACTAATTTGTCATTTAGTTCGGCTTATCATCCTCAGAGGGATGGACAGACAGAAGTAGTGAACAGAAGTCTGGGAGACTTGCTGAGAAGCCTGGTGACAGAACACCACAGCCAGTGGGACAACATATTACCACAGGTAGAATTTTCTTATAATGACTCGGTTAATAGAAGAACAGGGCAGATTCCATTTCAGATTGTCTATGGCATACAACCGAGGGGAATTTTTGAGCTGAGGGATTTAGAACAGAATGCAACTACGAGCGCTAGTGCAGAAGATTTCGCAGAGGCGATGAGGGAACTTCACAGGCAGGTGAAGCAGCGATTATATAATTCAAGCTAGGAATATAAGCGCAGAGCCGATCAGCACAAGACACAACTTCAATTTGAGGTTGGTGATTTGATTCTGGCACATTTAAGGAAAGAAAGGTTCCCGAGAGGAACATATAATAAGCTAAAAATGAAGAAAATCGGACCATGTAGGGTCTTGAAGAAATTTGGGGCGAATGCTTACGAGATTGAATTACCCGATGGGATCAAAATTTCTCTGATATTCAACATCTCATATTTGTACCCATATAAAGCTGAGGAAACAGGGACTGGAAATGAACAACCAATAATCTAGTGGACAAAGCAGATGCCAGTTATAGAGAAGCCACATATGGAGTGCATATTGGATATAAGAGTGAGCAAGAAGACCAGGCGAAAGCAATACTTTGAGTATCTAGTCAAATGGAAGAACCATCCAGTTGAAGATGCCAGCTGGGAGAACGATGCAGAGATATAGAGGCATGGACACACCATGCATGAGCTCATGGATAGGAGCCCATGAAAATTTTCAAGAGAGGGAGTATGATACAAGAGCATCTCAAGTGAGCCAGCGCAGAGACAACAGACAGTTGGAAAAGCGCCTAACACAAATTTTGAAATATCTTAAACTATTAATGAAACATCAAGTGGAAGGGAACTTGTATAATGTAAACAGACCTTGAGATATTTTCTCTTGTCCTTAGTAGGTAGAAGGCATTTATAGTAGTTAATGCAAGTAGGTAGAATTGAATGTGTAGATTATATAGTTTTAGAGCGCAAGAGAAAAATGGGATATAGACACCTTCATTGTGGATTGTAACATAGAGGGAGAGCATGATTGTGAGAGCGTGAAGAGCATAGAAGAAAAGAGAGAGAGAGTTGTGTAGCAGACTCCATGTACAGAAGTTCTAAATTAATACAAGAAAGTTGTGATTCAGACTCATGGTGTTCATATATTCTCTGTGTGTGCATCTTTGAATGTTATGCTCATGAATGTTTCTACCCTTTATGTCATGAAATTGCTTTTATGCTATGTATGAATGATTTCTTGTTGAATGTTTGAAATATAAGAGGAAAGGGAAAAGGAATGAGTTTCAATTGTTTCTCTATCTGAGTAAGAGTTCTTGCAAGGAGTGCAGTTGAATTGTCCGCAAGGAGTGTGTCGACAAGGTGTTCATAGGTTTGTCTCTGAAAGCCTAGGAGGGAAAGATTTTGTTCTCATTTCCCCAGAAGTGCAGTTGGGCACAGGAGCCGTGCAAGGAGTGTGTAGGCTGACCGAAGTCTTAGGGTTGTGGACCTGAGTGGAGTATTAGAGACTATTGTTGCAGGTGTGCACGGAGTCGAAGGATTTCAACACTTGGAAGTGCTTGAAAGTCCGTCGCAAGGAATGCATGCAAGATTTTTCAGAAAGACCCGGAGTTGGGAAATTTCAAAAGGATTTGAGCCTTCGAAGGAGCCGAAGGAAGGCAACGGGCCAAGTACTTTAAAAAATCTGAAGGAAGGCGTAGTGATGATGGACCACAGGAGGACAAGTTCTGAAGGAAAGAACGGACGGTCGAAATTCTCTGTGGAGAATCCGCGAAGTCTTGTGAGTCGTTAGATCTCACGAAGGAGCAGGGGAGTTACCACAAGTACTCCTAAAGGTTCAAAGCTCAGGAGGGGCAGGACCATAGATCCGAGCCATAAGGGTCGTTGGATTTACACGTGGATACTTGTATCGGGTTTTCATGGGTGGAAATCCCGTAAACCTTACAATGGGAATCGCGATATCCCGAACCGTGAAATCTCGAAGGCCAAGAGAACGACACAGAACCATAGGAGCCAGTGAGGTGGACAGGTGGCACGCTATTTCGAAGTTTCGTGGGGTGAAGTCTCGAATTCATTGCAATTGGATTTGCGATATTGTGAAGTCCGAAGTCCCAATGAAGTGAAGTGGCGTTAAAAATTCAAAGCTCGCGAGTGTATCGGAGTTTCGGCAAATCGGGATTCGGGAGTTGAGGAGACGAGTTTATCAACATCGCGATTGCCGAAACCGCTATAAGGAAAATCCCGAAAAGGAAAGAGGAAAGGTCAGCGTTGACTGTTTTCAGGTTTTGGGGATCCAAGAGACCAACGCTCGACCTACGGACTCGCGAAAGTGTGAAATCCGATCTCCTAAGTACAAAGAGGGGATCCCACGAGGATTTGTTGTGGGTACAGATTTTCTGAAAGGAAAATAGAAGAGCCAGTGCAAAGCTCTTCGGGCCGGTGTAAGGGAAAGATCCTGTGTTGACGTGGAACTTCCGACCTGCGGGTTGAGATATTGCGGGCATCGACATCAACTTGACACTAAATGATAAAACATTTTCCAGTGGAAAAATTTGTCTTCCATGCAAACAGTCGTTTGAAAATGGAAAAATGCCACAGTTTGCAACAGCTGACCAAATAAGATGTAATACACCACTACCATATGTACATGCACTTACATAACTTGAAGAGAGACTTGTGTCTCTGTGAATTGCATTTGCACAAATCAGACCCTAGGGCTATGAACGACCCAAAATGGGATTAACAAGATCAATTATTAATGTGCCTATCCAACTAGATGTTGTGCAAAAATCCTTGTCAAAATTCATTAGCAATACAATGACAATTGTTGTGTCTCTCAAAATACACTTGCAATACAAGAATGCATATCAGACAGGTAAAGTGCGTGTGCATGTTGTCATGATAGCATTAAAATAATTATGTTCCAGGGCCCTTTACAAAGAACATAACATTTGTATAAATGAGAACTCGAACAATGTTCTTGGAGAAGGGGATGACAGCTCTGCACAGACTCTCGAAATTGCTAGTGAATTTGATACAAGCGATGAATAGGAGAATGACACACCTACTGAAACATTGGTACATGGATTCACTGATTCACGGTGCATTTGTGACTTGCAAGACAATATTGTTGAAATTGCACCTTCTTAGGGGCAACGTCCACTTGGAATATTCAAGGACAAATTTGCCAAGGAAATGAACTTCCCAAAACTGTTCTATGGAGATCCACGGCCCAGTGACATTACAGAATGATTCAGTTACCATAAAATAGTTCGATGGGAGATTCTACATTCAAGCGGTGACTTCTCCTATCACATAACAATTTTTTTTTTCAAAACGATGTGCATAATAATAGAGAAAGTGTTGTCTTGCATGTGAGTGCGAATAAGAAAAGGCCATCTACAAGGAAGAAAGATGTTGGCCAAAGATGTGAAGTACAAAGTGAACCTAGAAAAATTCTCGAAATCTGATATTGGATATATAGATTTCAAAAACATTTGCATCTCTCCTAACTATTTGCAACAAAACAAGAAAACTATTTTTTCAATGATCCGACAATTGGGACCACCAACATTTTTCATCACATTTACAAGTGCAGAGCATCGTTGGGATCCGTTAATGGTTGTAGTATCTAACTTGCATAGGAACAAGAAATGTAAAAAGCAAACTGATACACTAGAAAATGATGACATTTACTTCCTCATAAGAAAAGACCCAGTGACATGTACTCACTACTATAGACATAGAATAAATGCTTTGAGACAATCGATATGCCTTGATGAAATGTTTTTCAGAAAAATATCGAACTACTTTTTTGTCACTGAATTCCAGAATAGGGGGAGTGAGCATGACCACGCATTGTTGTGGATAGAAGGTGCACCGGTCTATGGAACTGACAACAACTCACAGATCGAGCAGTTTGTGGACAAATACATAACATGCAACACGGATCATTTGGATCTAGAACATGCCAATGTTCATAGACAATATGATACAAAAAGTTGTAAAAAACAAAAAAACTCACATTGCAGATACAACTTCCCCATGTCGTCAATGAGAACAACAAGAATCATAGAGCCCCTTATTTTAGAGGACAATGTTTTCATTGAGAAATCTAAATCCTTGGTCACATTTCTAGAACAATGAAACATTGATGAGTTAATGAGATTCGACGAGTTCTTGACAGAGCTAAATCTAACAGAATATGAGTACATCCAAGCCATACAATGTACGCTTAAACAACCAACATTTTTCCTTAAACGAAAACTTTCCCATATTTGGAGCAACAGTTTCTCCATGGACATGCCAGTTATGTGGAATGCAAATACAGATGCGCAATATGTCCTCAATGCATATGCTGCAACGTTGTGTTGTACCTCGTATATTAAAAAGGTTAACAAATCTATGACAAGTGCATTCATAAGAATACGCAAAGAACATGAAAGAAGTCATATTGATGCTATGCAAATGATACATACACTTGGTAATACATTACTTAATATTCAACAAATGTCTACTCAACAAGCAGTCCACATGGCACTTTCCCTGCCCCTCAATTATACTTCAAGAAAATGTGTCTTCATAAACACATATCCACTTGAGAAACACACATTTGTTCTTAAACCATCGTCTTTGCTAGAACAATATCTTGACAATTCAGAGGACGTGCTATGTCGCTCTATTATTGATTATCACCTCCAACATCCATCTCCTATTAAGAATATATGCTTAGCAGAATTTGTATCGCATTACAAAAAAAATGGTGCACCCATATCAAAAAGAAAAAATCCCTCTGTGATATAGTTTTTCAAATACAACAAGCATACCGACTATGAAAACTATTGTAGAGAAAAACTACTGTGATATGTTCCGTTCGACGAAAACGAAAACACATTAAAACATAACTTCCCTACATGGGAAGTTGTTTATGTTGTCTCTAAGACTATAGTGAAAACCAATGAATCTATATTTACATACAATGTTAATCCAACATGGGGTGATCAAGAAAATGCAATTAATGAACTAGAAAACCCTGACAATCTTGATGAGACATTCACAAACTGTAAAACAACTAGAACTCCCTGTGATTCCTATGACTTGCAAGCAGATTTGCCTCATCCTCGAGCAGGCAGCATTGAAAAATGTATCAATCTTGGTTTTCAAGTCACAAAACATCCTTTCCTTATTGAAAATAATGAATACCAGAGAATCAAACATCTGTTGAATCGAGAACAACAAACAATTCTAAATTACATTGCGCTTAAAAAACGATTGAACATGCACAATCCTGTGCACTTGTTCCTTACAGGCAGAGCGGGAACAAGCAAGACATTCACAACGAAAAAACTATTCCAAATGCTTATACGAATCTATGATTCAAACAATTCCTCTGATCCTATGAAACCAAAGGGCCTAATAGTTGCATACACAGGAAAATCTGCATATAATGCAAGTGGAACAATAGTCCACTCTGCATTTTTTATGCCTTTAAAGAAGTCATAGTTTCTTCCACTCAACAAAGAAATTTTAGATACCTTGTCTAAGATTTATGACGAACTGCAACTTGTCTTCATAGATGAGGCATCTTTGATTGGAAGTCACTTATTATATTCCATTGACAACCAACTAAGAAAAACAAAACACGTGCACACGAAGTACTTTGGAAACATTGACATGATATTCTTAGTTTTCTCTAGTTTGTACACATACTAGTCTGATTACGATACAATTGGTATTGCACTTGAATTATGAAATATACATCAAACATATTGCAAAATCATATTTCTATGTTTCAAATCATATCTGTCTATCTTGTTGCAGAAAACCAAGTTATCCAACTTCTTAGTTTTCCCTGCTTTGTAATTGATTTTGGACACAAAAAAAATTTACACAAATTTTTATATATACACAAACATGGATGAATAAAAAATAAAAAAAACGATACATTCTTTTAACACTATCTGTTACTCTATTCCTTTTATTCTATTTTATTTACTCTATGTACATATTCCTTGTTTTTTCTTTACATGTCAACTCATGTTCATGTCCATTTTGTTTTGTGCTTTTTTTCAAAGAAACAAACATGAAAATTGGACAAGGCAAAGAACTCTTAACCAGAAATGTAGAAGAATCCATACAAAGGTGCATACTTCTACCCGCATTCCATATCCGATTGTTTTTCATTTACTATGTCTATATTTGTTGCACTGGTTTGCAGTTCTATTTTTTTTTCCTTGGATACTCCATATCTTCATGTATATTAACTTATCTTCATGTCAATTGTATTTTATGTGTTGCTATCTTGAAATAAATAAATTTGTACTCCATCTTTACTTTCACGTGTTCCTACGTAGCAACTTGCTTTCATGTCCATTGTATTCTTTGTATTGCTACATTTAAACAAGAACATTGTAATTGAGCACAAGGATGGAGCCTTATGTGCCACATTTGAAAAAGATGGAGTACAATGTGCTGCAACAAATACAATGCGTATGCCTGAGACTAAGAGGTATGGTTACAAAAAAATATGATCTGCATATGTTGTCCAATTTGTCCAGCTAGATTCCATGGCCAAGAATGTTTTTCCCATAGTTGATGTGTTTCTATCTGTAACATCCCGCTCTGGCGCACTGAGAACACTTATTATTTGAGGACACTTTCTCGCAAGTGATCCGGACCCTTTTTATGTTAGACATTTTATATTTGATTATGATGTGATTGACAGATGACATGATGTGTTACTATTTGATGTAGACGGGTGCTATTGACTCAGTTTTGTTGAGTGTGCAAGGTTTTTTACCTTGAGGATGCAGAGGCATCGGTAGAACCCCCTTGGACTCCGGACTGAGTCAGGGAGTGTGCTTTTGGGTTGATATGTTTATTATGATGTTTTATTTGATTTGATGATTTGATGTCGACATTTCTGACATGATTATTGGTGATGCAGGCTGACTATAGCTTGCCGACTTGACACACATATGGATTAAAGGGGCCACACACGATTGCAGAGAGGTTGAGGGAGAGGGGTGGACAGCAACCCTGCCACCGCCTGCTAGCACTCCCGTCGTGGCTCGAACTGTAGGTTAACGATTACCTAGTTAGAGAGGACCCACGATGCCATGAGGGCCGACTGCGACAGTCGCTCACGATGATTCTAAGGGGCGCGCAATAAGGTGGGGGCCTTATTCCTTAGAGCCCTTAGTCTCCTACTAGTTCACCTGGCGGAGTATTGACTCGAGGGGTTATAGAGGTCTACCAATCAGTTCAGTTGGCGAGTGGCGCCCTTGGAGCACGTGGTTCATCCTGAAGGGAACGTCGCACAAAAGAAACTCAGTTGGCGAGTGGCACCCTTGGAGCACGTGGTGCATCCTGAAGGGCATGTCACCAAAATATATTCCAGAGGCGAGTGGCACCCTTGGCGCACGTGGTGCGACCTGAACGGCACGTCGCGATAAAGGTGGTTGAAGGAGTCAGCCTAATTAGCCCTAAGTCATCAGCACCTGAATAAAACCTTAAGCATTACCCTTAACCAATCATCGCCTACCTCAGAATCTAAACCCTAAGCCTAAGACCTTCTAGAAACCGGGGGGAAATTTTAGTGTGGCCTTAACAAATGAAAATTCAAAAAAAAAGAAAACAAAAAAAACTCAGACCATCACCCTCTCTTTATCCTTGTCTACTTAATAAAACTATCCTCCATCGCCTAGATCTTCCAGTATCCATCTCCCTTTTTACTTGTCTAGTTCACATTACTATATCGTCATCCCTCCTCGTAAATCCTCTTTATTCGTTTTTGTAAAACATTTACTTTTCCCCTATACYGGTTTGCCATCGCCTTAATCTCTCATTAATCCTAAATATACATATATATTAATGGTAAATTAAATGATGAATGCATGCTTACTATAGAAAAATGAAAATATATATATGTATATTTATATTATAAACAAATTATAAACAAATAAAGTTAAGCATGTGAAAATAAAAGGAAACTAAAAATGAGCGCACATACCCTTGAATTTTTGAAAAGAAAAATAAAAATGAAATATATAAACTAAATAAACTAAAAAGAAAAATAAGAAAGTCAAAAGAGAAAAAGGGGGGGGGGGAACCTAAGAGAAAAGAGAATTAGGGTTTGAGTCTGAATAAGAGGAAAAGAGGAGGGGGAAAGAAGGGACTTTTTTTTGAGATTGGTATTGTTATGCTGGGAGAATAGAGACTGACTGATTGCTGGTAGGAGTTGGGGATCCTCAGCAGACTTGAGTGGTAGCTCAGCCCTGGAGGCGAGCTGAGGAGCTAGTTACTCTCTGATTGTGTGTGGCCCCTTTGCAACTCGGGGGGCTGAGGGGGAAGAAGAGTACCCCTAGCGTTTGGCTGGGAGGTACTGGTGGGTTCATTGTGGTCGGCAAGCAGGAGCAGCCGCGGCTCGAGCGTCGAAATCATTGCTGCAAGCAAATAAGGCCAAGGTATGTTCCTGAAACGAGTAGAGTAGAATGCACAGTGATTTATTGCTTCGATTATGGTTATATTATCACTTGGGAGGGCGTAAAAGTTCATTCTATGACTGTAAAATAGTATTTGTTTTCCTTCCGGACTGGGTTAATGTTTTATTTTCATTTCCGGACTGGGTTAATACATTTCCTGGTCTGCGTAATTTTATATTGGTTTGGAGGGTGTAATGTGACATACGGCTGTGTAAATAAACTATAAACGAATTGGGACTGGTAATGAATTATTACTGTTTGTATACGGGACTGTGTATTTACTTGCTTATTAACTTGGACAGGGCAATGTTCACTTATTTCTGTGTTTTAATTACTGCGTTATGTACAGTAGAGTGTGTAGAGAAAAAATAGATTCCCCTTAGGGCTTAGCGTTTGGTCACTTGGTTTCGGCTTGACGTGCGCGCTTGGATTTGATATGTGTGGTTGATGCTTGTGTGATAGCTCACGGACTTGACTGGAACCCTTGGAGATTAAGCCTCCCGCCACCTGTTTAACCCTTGATGGCTGTGTGAAACCTTCCTTTATGTTGAGCGTTACCCTTATTCTCTGGTGTTAATGTTGCCTGCGGGTAGTATAAGGCCCGTGGTTTCTATATCTTCATTTAGGTCTCGCTTGTCATAGTTACTGTCGACTTTTAATATAACCCCTGTTATGAACAAAACCTTTAATTTCGGGCGCATGTATTCTACTTTAATATGACTGGCGAGGGTTTTAAAAGAAAAATGTATAACACTTTTAATTTTATTTTCAACGACATAAGCATGACCAGGTTAAACAGAATGTTTTAGGCACAACTTATAACTACAATCGGTTCCATAGCGTGATTTTCGTATGGCTTTTGTGAGGAGCAGAACCGGGTGGAAGCAGCCTATAATATCTGTGATAACTCTGAAATTATAAAGGAAGTAAATTTGAAACATCTCATACTTCAATTCCATAATTAGATTTGAAACAGCACTTTACAGTTGTTCTCTATTCTAAGGCTTTTAGGAAAAATGGTTCGAAGTTCAAGAGCAAAATGTCAGTGACACCTAATCCTCAAGAAATCTGTCCCATGGTTAAAATATATATATATATATATATATATATTTTCCCTTCATGCAAGGGCGCCTAAATCCTTTAAAAAAGTGATTTCTGCACCTATTCCAGGACATTAACTCGTAATTTTTATTTCTGGTTTAATACCTTTTCGCCTTGCATGCATGATAATTTTTTTGACAGCTATGTTATCTCTAATTTCTAAACAAATCGAAAGCTTTGGGTTGGGTCCGAGAGGTGTGGATCCACTCCTGACCGTTAATATTGATTGACTGGTCATAGGCCCTCAGCTAAGGCTAGGGAATATTGTGGGCTCGTGGGTGTTCCGTTTCCCCCCTAAATTTTATTTTACACCTTTGAACAAATTCTCTCGGATATTTATATGATGTAAAAACGTTTGCAAGGAGAGAACCTACAAAGAGTTAACGTCTGGATCGAAACACCAGCAACAAGTTGGTCGATGCAATAGGTAGGATTAAAGAAGACAGCCCAGCCACCAATTACAAAGGTAGGAAAAAGTAATTAAGACCTCACATGGGAGACGAAGTAAGTCCGACAAAACATCAGTGAGAAGAAACTGACCGCAGACTTAATCTCAGAAAATGCTAATTTGCCTTTTCATAGTCACTGCGCCTTAGTTTCTTATCCCAACTGCACGATTAATCCTTGATTAACAAATTTTTATCTGCGCAACAGTTCATAACCCAGAATAGATTAGGGTTTAGCATTTAGTAGTACGGTTCAACTTTCAGAATTTTAGGTTATTCATAATAATTTAGGGTTCAACCTAAAATTCTTTAGGGTTCACCAAACAGCCACAAGGTAGCGTTGGTTAACATTAATCAACCTTTTACTAACTAAATGGGAGGACTGTCATTAAACTCTAATTGCGAACGAGTCGGTGGATACAACCAGTCATTTACTGCAAATGCTTATTCGAATCTCATTATGATTTAGTCGGCAGAGTTTGGTTGACATCGTTTACAGTAGGGAGGTCATTATCGCCTTCTTGGGAATTGGTTAGTGGATCTGCT
>WSFP011400629.1:0-26525 GCA_009831015.1 Picea engelmannii
TGTGTATGTTTGCATGGGCTTGTCTCTTCTTGATAAATCTAGTTTAAACTAATCATGGTAGAATAGGAAGCATGCATTTTCTTTGTTGTCTATTGAATTTCATAACTCATTAAAGGGGCTTGAAGATCAAGTTCAACCTGGACCGAGAAAGGACAAACTTCAGAAAAGGTACTCATGCTTTCTTCCTCTTTTCCTTTGACTATTTTAGCTACATTTAAAGGAATTCTAGTGTTCAATGTTAGCATTTTTCTGTCTTGTTCATAGGGGTCTAAGATCAAAGAGGGAATTCACCTATCTGCAGGGGAATTTTCCTTCAACAGTTGGGGCGTGCAATATCTTTTGTCCTCAAGCGAAACAAGCTCAAGACCCAATTCTTTGTACCTTGACCTCATTGGGGACATGCATTAAGACGACAAGGAGCAGACCACTCTGATACCACTAATCTGGATTTTATGAGCAAAACGAAATGAATACAAATTATTAAAATATGCTTAACATAGAATAATAGAGATACAGTAAAACTGGTTTTCTATTCAATAAGGAAAAAAGTTGAAACTGTAAAATGTAGCGGAAAACAAGATTTCTGGAATGGTGGCAGCTTATCTATGAGAAGAGATGTGATGCCTGCACTCATTCGCAATAAGATGATTACAATGAGGTTCTGAAGGCATTTTTACAATAAATAGGAATGTCAAAAAACCCTAGACATCCAAAAACCTAACCCTAGGAGATGAAGCACCAAAATTCATGTGGGCCCTGTTTGGGTAAGTTAGTACATCAACCTCCCAGGGTCATGACATTTGCATACGATCTTTGTTTTAGGCGCATGATAGCCCATTGGAAAGGTCTAATCGAGAAAAATGATTTTCAACCGGCCCAACTCAATGCCATTGGCAATCACCTAAACCCCAAATCCCCCAAAAAACGTCGTTTAGGGCCTCAAAACTGCCCCAGAAGTTTGGAACCCGAAAACCTGTCGAAAAACTGCCAAGGTGGAAAACTGCTTTTCGAGCCAATGGAATAGGTGGTTGGCCATTGATATCCACCTATATCACACTTCCACCTGTGACATGTATGTATTGTCACGCATCATATCATGACACAGAATATTGTCCGACACTATTGGTGAAGATCCAGGAAAAGTGGAATCAAAATGTTCAATGGATTTCTACAGAGGTAAGGGATGATGGAAGAAATATCAACATAGTTATGCGTGGGGGAGATAAAATAGGAGACGATGTAGTAAGACAAGATTCAACACAATATCAATGGGTGAAGAAGAATGTCGAACCATAGAATCAATTTAATGCGCAGAACAAAAAGGAGTTATTCAAGCAAGCCATACAAGAATTATTGAAGCTAGACATTGCATCTACATCAACTGCGCAGCATACTCAGGACGTACCAACGTACAATATGCCTTCATCACTAGATCACACTAACGAAGCACAACCCCTAGGACAATTAAGTACCATAAAGGCTTTTTTGCAATCATGTGTTAAACTACTAAATGATCCATCTTCTATTAAAGTATTGTAAAATATGTTAGAAATATGTAACACGGACGTAGAGGGAAAGATAGAGAAGAAAATAGTTAATCACATGCATACAAGAAGGAGGACAAGTAGAGAGCTCATATTGAATTACAACATTAGATATTTCAACATGGGCGATATTATACTAGATTTAGGATCTGAAGTCAATGTGTTACCCAAGATGACATGGCAATGTATGGGAGATCCCACATTAGGATATTCATCTGTTCAACTAAAACTAGCAAATCAACACAGGGTTGTTATAACCCTAAATTTCACTAAACATGCTTACCTGACATCGGGCCATCTCATTTGCCTTCTTTTCCAAGACACTGCTGAATAGATTCTTAAAAAACACCCTTTTGAAGGCATACGCGCCCTGCTCCACTACTGCAGGCGTGTGTATGATGGTTGACCCACTGCAACCCATGTATATCTAAAAAGCACGAAAAATGGAAAGTTTCAGATGGAACACACAGTTTTGGGTAAGTTAACTAAATCGTTTGATTTCCCATAGCCAATCACTCGACCAAATACCTAGCCCTTTATAGCCTATAAAAGAACGGGTAGGGGTCCCATTTGAGAGGAGAAAAATCATAGCAAAGAAACTATACCCGATTTAGTATTCCCCTTTGCCCCAACCTTTTGAAACTATTGTGTGAAGAGAATCATATACATAAGCAGTTGGAGCATAGTTGAAAAGGAGCCCAGGACCAGATTCGAGGAGCAGTGGCCGATCTCACTACTGTAAGGTTACTCTTGTGAGAATAATAAAAGAAATATTTTTTCCGTCCCGCCATATGAGATTGTCAATATTTAAATTTGATTATATTTTGATAGAATCTCTAACCCATTAGATTATAGATCATATGCATGTGGAGTTCTTTGTTTTTCTTTTATGAATACAGGTCAGTGTTGGGAGGAGAGTTGCAGTCATGGAGCGACCAAGCATTAAAGGGATCGACATCAAACACAAAAACTAAGGTACAGTAACTTGATCTCTTTAACCTTTTATTTTCATATGAATAATGGGGTTTATGATTGGGGTGTTGGTAAAAAGTATGATACTTTAGGTCATTTCTGCATGCATGATAAAACCCTTAATGTTATTCTCTAGGAGGGATTTCCCACCCACAACAGAATTGGCGACCATACTGGGGATCTCTAGGGTTTTTCAAGGGTACTTGTTGGGTATTTTTAATTGGTTTTACTACCTTTTTTCTGAGTTTCTGCAAAAGTATGAGCTAGTAGGGATTCTAGTCTTCCATACTAGTACTCCCTGCTTCCTTCGCTTGACTATTTTTTCTTTCTTCGGGAAGACACAGAGGCATACATAGCCTACATAAGGTCTACCCGTGTATACACGTGCCCTAACTTCATACAACCCACGTACATACGCTGGCTATTGAAAGATCAGTCGCGTGTCTGAGTCCAGATTTTTTTTTTCAAAAAGAGGTAGTCATCCTCTCCCCTGTCAGAAGTGATCTTTCTCAGGGGTTTTTTGGATCTAGTTCTAGTTTCTGTGATTGCAGTCTATAGCTTAGGTATAACCTCAGATTAGCTTTTTTTTCTCAAGTTTCCTTGCATCTTATTCTGTTAGAGTGAGTTTATGTACCTTTAAGGGGTTCTGGTCTTCAATACCAGTACTCCCTGCCTGACTGTAGTTGCTTGTCTTGCTTCTTTTGAGGAGAAACAGAGGCACACGTGGCCTGTAGTGGTCCTACATGCATGCATATGCATCTTGCCTTTGGGAAGCCTGCATGCATATGCTAGTTGTTGAAGTGACAGTTGCATGTTTGTCTGGAAAATTTTCAGGAGGCATTCATCCTCTTCCTTGTCAATTTTTTACCTCCTAGGTTTTTCTTGTCTCTTTTTGGTCTCTGTCATAGTAGTTTTAGTCTGGGTTGTGTGCCAGCATAGCTTGCTTTTTCATTTAAAATATTTCTTCCTTTGCTAGGTTTTTTGATGAGATAGTGAGTCGGTTTGATCTGCCTTTTTGGTTGTCAGTAACTCCCCACGGTCTGTGGTTGGAAAAAAGTCCTTTTTGGCCTTGTCTTGTTTTTATTTTTTCACCTTTTTTCTTTAGAAAAGAAGAAGACATACAGTTTTAAATTTTCTTGTTTTTGAAGCATAATACAAAAAAAAAACACAAAATCTCTTTTTACTTCTTGGTTTGGTTAAATAGTTGATTGTTTGGGTTAATGATTAGGAAAAAGATTGTTTCGTAAGTTCTTGGCTGATTGAATTAGGAAAATAAGTAGCTCATAATCGAGTGAAAGCCTTTTTTTATTTTTTCAATTAAAAGATCTTAGAGGAAAAAAGTTTGAAAAGTTGGTTAAATAATTTAAAAGAGCAAATCTGAATTTGTCAAGAAGAAGTTATTTTGTTTACATCTTTTTGTTTATCTTCTCTTTCGTCTCTCAAAACATCACTAGTTTCACTTTCATAACATTTGACTTAAGACAAGCCAAAAAATTAATGATTAATTAAAATCAAATAGACTTTATGTTTTGTAGGGTCCATCAACTAATCTAGGCTAGAGCCTTGATTTAGGATTGGAGAGGAAACTCTTCAAGGATGAAAAACAAACATAAGAGTCTGTGTTAGGGAGTGTCAAAGGTCCAGTATCATAAAATTTATCTGAGACTCCCCTCTAACACAGGGGCTAAATATGAGGTCGCGTAAGGAAAGGTAGCGGAGATAACCTCTCCAAACCTGGACCAAATGTAGTGGGGAACACATATAGAGGGCTTCTCTTGGGATTCCATTGATTGCATTTGATACGGAACTTTGTGGGTCTTGAATCTGTTCAAGGTCCTCATTCATCTGCCAGAACACTTGCTTTCGATACCCTTCATAGGTTTCGGGCTTGATACCCTACTCATTGCGGTCCACCTGACTGTCGTTTGTACCCGCCTGGTGACTTCTTGCACGTTGGCAACCTAGTTTCCTATATTTCTAGTGACTTACACAGGTGACTGCAGGGGTATACCATGGTACCTAGGATAGACATCGGGCCACGCTTTGTATATTATACCCAGAGGGTGCTTCCGTATTCGAGTTTCACTTGCACCGATAAGTTTCTCTAGTGTTGGTTGTTGTAATTGTTCTTCCAATTAGTTAGTGACTGCATGTTTTATCTCATAGGTACTTTTTCTAGTTCGTCCTGGTTTTCAAATGATTATAGATTGCCCTAGTGTGTATTTGATATTATCACATAGTGGAGGATCAGGAGTTCTGTCGGTCGCAAAGGCTTTTGGGCCTGCCGCTGTTTGACCTCGAACCCCCCCGCCACCGCTAAGGCAAAAATTAGACCAGCAAGGGTATTTTGAGATAACCAGGTTACAACACACTATGCCCAACCCATCTTTGAGAGGAGAAATTTTGATTCTGGAGGAACCAATCATTTCTGACCTCAGAGCAGAGGCTCTTGGTCCCTATAACCCTCCCATCACTGATCTATTGGTGCCCATCATCGTACAGGTTCTACCTTATGTGCGTTTGGTAGTGTCACCGGCAATAATGGAAGCAAATGCTACCACTTCTTCAGGGAATACTAATATTCCCTTCACGATTGTCACTATTGGGGATGTTCCACCTCCTAACCAACCGTTGTCGGTCCAGGCCACCATGGTCTTGACTTCTTCTACCTCGAGAAGCGGTCTAATTCTGTCTATGGCAGTGATCATTACTCCATTTACATAGAACATGACAGGCTCTCCTTTCTCATATGGGATGCCTAGCTTCGGTACAAGTACTGTACTTTCCTCCTCCACTCTAGAAACTTTAGGTTTGGTGGTAGGGAGTTCCAATGCTCCTCTACAAGGATCTATGGGGGGCACTTCCGCTCCCTTTATTGCTTTCTCTTACTGCGGGGGTCATATATCCCCTTCGTCCCCCTCTCTCGATGGTGTTCCTCAACACTCCATTGGGCCTAACATAAACTTGTTTGGAGAAGATATTCAAGCACTCCCTCCTTATAATATGTTAGTTGGTTCGACACCTTTCTCTTTTCTTGGAGCATTTAGTAACAATGATTTCTCATCAACTATTGTTTCGGCTGGGGGAAACCCTGGTTATGGACAACCACATCCTGTACAGGGTACTATTCCTGCACAGGGGGCACACTTAGGAATTCCTTCCTCACAAGGATCTTAGAATCCATGGTAGGGACTAGTCCCCTTGCTAGGGATGTCGACCGTGGGAAACCCCTTCCATACTCAGTGGAACCTCGAGCAAGGCCCAACGCAGGCCCGTCGAATCAATAGGGGGAAACCCCTAGCAAAATCCTTGGCATGTGATGCAAGCTCAACCCTTTATGTCTTATTATGGGAACCAACCGATGATGTATCAACAAGTGCCCAATCCATACTCTGGTCATGGTCATGGTTATTACCAGAGCCCTGGCTAGCAACCTAACATTTCCTGGCAACCTGGTGCTAGTCACACCCCAGGCTCCTTTTTCCTCGGCTACAATCCACAACCCAAACTACCGTTTTTGGTAACCCTGCACTTGCCACATTTGACAAGGCTCTTAAATGACCCCATCTGTCATGATTTGAGTTGGCCTCCTATGCTGACCAAGTTGCCTTCGGACAATCCAAAGTTTGAGGCTAAGCCTAACAACGATCCTAGTGATCATGTGACTACCTTCCACTTATGGTGCTCATCCATCTCGTTAAGAGATGACTCTGTTTAGTTGTGATTGTTTCAACGCACTCTCATAGGGAGTGCTACGAAATGGTACATTGAGCTCGACCACTCACGATGCCCTTCCTTTGGTGAATTGGAAATGGCTTTCTTGAACCATTTCCAATTACCTGTGAGATACAACGCCGACACCGAATTACTAGCCAATTTCGAGTAGACAAAAGAGGACCATATCTCAGATCATATCTGAGAATGGAGACATCGGAAGAGTTTGATCAAAGTGCCAGTCCCACTAGCATTCCTGCTAGAGTGGTTCCTTAAGTCTTCGGTACCACATTTATCTAAATACGTCACAACATCCAGAGTGTTTTCCAAGGAAGACATGATAATGAGAGCACAACAGCTAGAGATAATTTACTCTCAGTCTAGTTTACTCTATGAGATTTTTCCAGATGCACTGAAGTCAATCCTTGAAAATACCAGGCAAAGGTCTGGACCACATGCTAATTGAATTATTGGTTCAGCACAAACCAAGCCCGTTGATCCATTGTCAAATCAATTGCAACAATTGTCACTACAATATACAATGTCCAACCAAACCACTGGTTCGGCTACTCCCCCTACCCAAAAGTCGAATGTACACAGTGTACAAACGACAAACCTAAAGGCCACCCAACAACCTAACAGAAAGAAGAAACAACGAAAACAGGGTAAGGGGGATAAGAAACCCACCAATAATGTTGGCAGGGGAGACACTGAAAATAAGAAGTCAAAGTATCCTTGTAATATTTTCAAGGAAGACCACCCGACCCATCAGTTCCCTCGGCTTGCGGAGGCCCAGAAGTTATTGGCACAACAATAGCCTGTCGTGTTAACGATCTTGTTCCCACATGGGAAAAATCTAACTCAATCCTCCTTGAGCGTGGAAGGGGGCAGTCAAGGACCCCCTCCATCTTCAATTAATCCTTCATCCGCAAACGTGTATATGATGAAAGGTGATTCCTATATAACGACTAGAGCACATGATTACGGAAATCTAGGCACCTCTAATAAGGGTAAATAAGCCAAAAACCCACCTCTTCCTCTTCAGACTAAGAAGACGTTGGGAGAAACAACGACGTGCATCCCAAAAGGTGCGTTCAAAAAATCTTCTTACAACCCAAATGCAAGGGCCGCCCATAACTACTCTGTGGTGGAGGATTTATCACAAACCCCTTGTGAGATGTCTTCTTTGGAACTCCTCCATAGTTTCCCTTCCCATAGAAAGCCCATGTTAGTTTCCTTAGGCTCTGTCGAGACTTGTAATCCGGGAATGATCATGCTTGATACCACTGACTTAAAACCTCGTCTTCCTTACCACATAGCTTTTCAGATAGTAGTGGCTTACACCATGAAAACGTTTACCCGGAATATTTTCCATACAGTGGTGGATGAGGGTGCCTCGACATGCATGATGTCTTTGGCATGTTGCAAGGCCATCGTCCAACCCGTTTTGTCTTTGTCACCTACTCTTCTTACAGCTTTTGACGGATGTTCTTTCTGACCACATGGGGTCATTCCCTCTTTCCCCTTGCAGTTAAGGGGAAAAACTGTGTGCGTCAAAGTTGAATTGGTCAATGCGTATCTTTACCACAATATTTTGTTAGGAAGGAGTTGTACCTATGCTATGAAATCAGTGGCCATGACAGTTTTTCGGGTCTTGTTGTTTCCTCACGAGGGCCAGATTGTGACCATTGATCAGTTATCCTTCTCTCATCCTGACCCTTCATCGGGAATCTCCACGGTCTCAATGATTGATGACCCTCAACCTGGAATTGTAAATGTAGGGGTTGGTTTGTGCCCATAATTGATGGGTTCTTTTGATTACCTTCCTTCGACCGAAAATTTCCATTATATGACAGTTGTCCCCGACCAGCCTCGAGCTGAAATTTTTCAAATCTTGTCATTTTGCACAACGTACTTTCGCGATCTATGGACCCTTCCTTCCCCATATGCTACGACAGAAGGGACAGAGAACCATGGCATGGCCATGAATTTGTCCTCGGTAGAAGTTGCATACTCAAATCATTCAATGAGATTTTGTTGACCACGATCCGACTCTAGCACAAGAGTTAGATCTGGTGCTTGACCCTATTTGGGCTCAAAGTTCCCTTGTTGATACAGATTCTTTAGACTTAGTCTTGCCCTTGGACGAGGCTATTATTGAGGCAATGACTAGTCTAGACAGACCCTGTGATGTTCTTCATCATAGATCTTACTTCCTTCCAGATTTAAGACGAATTGAAGAAAGTGAATTCACTCTGACTATGAATGGATATAAATATTGTCCTATCAATCCTTTGGCAACACACGTTGTTTACACTGAAGGAAATATGGAAAAAATAGCTGAAACCATACCTATTGACATCTCCAGAACCCCTGGCGTCATGGATAATATCTTTGTTGGAGCGGATTTCTCCCTCGAGGAGATTCAAATCTACACATATTTATTTAAAGAATTTCGCAACGTGTTTGCCTAGTCTTACGAGGAAATTCTAGGCATAGACCCAAGAATTGTCGAACATGAAATCACGACTTATCCTGATGTCAAGCTAGTCCAGCAGAAGCTTCATCCAGTCAAACCTAGGAAAGAAGCAACTATCGAAGCTGAAGTAGAGAAATTACTTAAAGCTAGTTTCATCTACCCCATCCAATTGACTCAATGGGTGTCAAATCTCGTGTCAGTCAATAAAAAACAGAGCACAATTCGTGTATGTACGGACTTTCATGATCTGAATAAGGCCTGCCCAAAAGATAATTTCCCCGTGCCATTTATTAACCAGATAGTCAATGAATGCACAGGATGTGAGGCCTTTTCATTCATGGATAGTTTTTCGGGATACAATCAGATACAAATCAAACCTGAAGACCAACATAAAACTGCTTTCATCTGTCCATGGGGTACATTCTCTTATCGCAAGATGCCTTTTGCTCTAAAAAATGCTGGAGCTACGTTTCAAGAGGCCATGTATTTTTCTTTCCATGACCTCAAATACAAAGTCGAGGATTATCTCGATGATTTAGCATCATGATATTGCAAGAGAGTTTATCATCTGGAACACCTCTGACTTATCCTTGAACGATGTCACTAATACCGAATCCGCTAGAATCCAAACAAGTGAAGTTTTTTCATCATGTTCGGTCATCTGTTAGGTTTCATCGTTTCGAAAATAGGGATCATGGTCGATCCTCTCAAGGTTGAGGAAATAGTTCAATTGCCTCCCTCGTGCACCATACCTCATCTTCAAAGTCTGTAGGGAAAAGAAAATTTTCTACGGTGTTTCATCACAAACTATGTCGAGATCACAAAGGGTTTTATGTGTTTATTGAATAAGGATGTTCCTTTTCATTGGGATGAAGCTGCTCAATGCTCTTTCGCAGCGTTGAAAAGATCCCTCATATCAACCCCTCTACTTCAGCCACCCAATTATAATAAATATTTCTTATTGTACATGGTCACTGCAGAGTCGACCATCGGTATGGTCTTAGTTCAGGAGGATGATTTTCTCTCAGAATAAGTGATTTATTACCTGAGTCGAGGCCTAGTTGGATCGGAACTCAATTATTCCCATATTGAAAAACTTACGTTTTTAGCAGTCCATGTTGTTCAACGGTTCTGTCATTACATTTTGTTTCGCAAGACCACCATCATTACCGTCGTGAACCCATTTCAATACGTATTGACATGACGAGTCATCGATGGAAATATCAATAGATGGATAGTTATCCTCAAGGAATTTGACTTGGAATTTGTTTCAGCGAAATCCAAAAAGTCAATGGTCTTCGCGGAAATCATATCGGAACTTCCAGTCAAATCAGGTGATGTTATACCCAACGAGTCGCCTATCAAAGGAGACATGTTTTTGATCGCGTCTTCCAACCCCTGGTATGGAGATGTCCTTGTCTATATCCATACTTTGAATTTCCTTACCTCTGCTTCTCGTGATGAGCATCATCGCATATGCCATCAGGCTAAGAACTATCTCATACTCAAGGACATGTTGTGTTGTCGAGGTCTAGATTGCATCCTTTGTCGATGTCTTACTCATGAAGAAGAAGAAATCATGCTTAAAAATTGCCACACTCGAGCGTGTGGAATTCATTTGTCTGGGTTGGAAACAACCCAAAATATTCTACGAGTTGGTTACTTCTGGCTGACATTAATCAAATATTGTGTTGAATCTGTCAAGAAGTGCCACCCATGTCATATCTTCTCTCGGAAGATGAGGGCACACCCCGCTCCCATGTTTCATGTTATTATTGTTGGTCTCTTCACTGAATGAGGGATTGACTACACTACATGCAACCCCCCTTCTGCAAGGGGGCACTGCTATATCATCGTAGCAATAGACTACTTCACCAAGTGGGTTGAAGTTATGCCAACGTTCAAAGATGACAGGGAGACAACATTGTTAAAGTTGGAAGTACAGTTATTTCGATATAATTCACCACTTGAAGAATGATTACTATACCTCGAACAACTCAATGAACAACATTATGATGCGGCCTTGTATAACAAGGCTCACAAACAAAAATTCAAGTGTCAATATGATCGGTCGGTTCATCCTCGATTTTTCTCTGAAGGTGACCTTGTCTTGGTCTATGACCAAGATAAGGACCCCCTGGAGGCAGGAAAGTTCAAACCCATGTGGTTCAGACCTTTCATTGTGAAAGAAGTACTACATAAGGGCGCTTATTGTCTGGTGCAATTTGAGGGAAATGTTTTGGCAGAGCCTACAAATGGGCTCTACCTCAAGAAGTATTACTTGTAGGTGGGTCGCCTTGGGTGAAGTTTTGTAACATATGTATAGTCTTTGTACTATTACTTTTTTGGTTTCTTTTGGTTTTATGGACCTGTCATTTTTAATGTTATCTTTTTCACTGTGGCAGATGTCAAGTGAATCAGAGGTGTTTGTTGGATTCACAGGCTTCACTAGCCGGCACATAGGAGGCTTGCCTCCGCAGCTTGGGTGATTTTCACACCTCAGGGCTAGTTGTTATCTTTAGGAGGTATCTGTTTAGGTGACACCACAAACAATGTCGTCGAATACAACGCAGTTATTGAGTTTCTTCATGACACTTTATCACTTGGTATCTCTCACCTCTGGGTCTATTTAGATGCTCAGTTGGTTGTGTCTCAGTTAAATGGAGTCTACCGTGTTCATGATCCTACTCTACACCGACGATTCCTTAGGGTACGTCTCTTAGAACGAAGCTTTGATTATATTACATATTTTCATGTTCCTAGGAGACTAAATCAAGTTACAGATACTCTAGCTAATCAAATATTAGACTGGCATCTTGCACACATGTAAGAAAGACACACACATGCACATCTAAATACATTTGTAAAGTATATGTAATCCATAAGACATAAAAAAGACATAAAAATCCATATATAATATCAAAATTATCAAAGTACATGGGTGGATGCAATCACCTCAAAGATACATCCTGTAAAGAGTCACGGGGCTTATGCCCTCAAAAATATACAAATAGTGCCTTTGGCACATAAGAATTCCAATCTAACTAAGGATGGGGCTTATTGGCCCTGTTATAATGATCAATGACTTTTTCCAAACTAACAAAAAGCCGAACCCACATCCATGGTGCCCCCATTACATGAGGCTGCATAGATGATGGCAGATCCTTGATCTCTGCCATGGGGACTGTACGAGTGAGTGAGGTAAAGTTCCTCTCTACACGTCTCAATACTCTCTCAGCCTCTTCGGCTGGAGGTCCCCCTATTGCTACTGGTCCGCAAACTACAGTTGGTCCTACCTCTGGTCGAGGCCATTGCCTGTTCCTATTGAATTCTGTTGGACGCATTGGCCCCACATCTCCACATAACAGACACATATTTGTCAAACACTTTGGTATACAAAAAAATGATATATATTAAAACAACATAAAAATTAAATAAATTTGAAAAACAAAGAAAAACAAAGCATACCTAACTCTCCTCGTACCACTCCGGGAGGTATGCCCATGTCAGGTTCCTTGGAAAAGTCAATTCTGGCATAGGAATAGTCCTCTATCACCGGAATATGCCGATACCACCAATCGAAAAAACTTGTCATCGAAGGCCTCGATATTCCTCCCTCCCCCCTGTCGTGGAAACAACACCGCCCATATTTTTACTGCTGAAGAAGAGGCTACGTTCCCTCGTACAATCTCCCTCGAACTCAAACTAGGCACCCTCTCGAAGAAGAAATCACAAAGGATAGTACCAAACCCAATGTTTCTGTGTCTCCGCATCCGACACTCAGTCAACTGCCTTTTCATGCAATCTAGTAACGTAGTACTCCAGTCAAAAAGTTGTGCATTTAAGCACTGAACCGCACAATTCATGTGCGCCCGGGAAGCCTGGTGTAAAGCTGTAGATCCGGTAATCCACTTGATGAGTAGAACTATCTCTTTCAGCAATAGGTTTCTGATCTTGTGAACTGGTACTTGATTTCCCACCATGTCAGTACCTACCTCGCAATGGAGGTTAATCAACTTTTCTATGTTGTGAGGCCCGAAAGGAAAAGTGTGAAGGTTGACTAGCTCCCCTCTCCTTGAGAGGCCAGTCAGAAAGTAGATATCTTCAGTTGTTGGAATCAACGACTATCCCTCAAGAATGAATGCCTCCGCATCCGGGTGCCAGTAATCGATCAAGGCATTCAACAGCCTAGTTTGTGCCTACATAAATGCACTCTGGAAGAACCTAAATAAGACACATTGAGCTAGTGAAGCTACAAAATTAGGGTCATCTGAGACCCCAGCATCAAATTCCTCATGCTCTCTCTCCCTCCAGTGGACATACATCCTGCAATTGAAAAGTCCAGGGGGGATTAGCCCTTGAATTTTTTTAATTTTTCCTACCTTAGAGGGGATTAGTCTTTCCTCTGTACACGTGCACACATGAGTTGTCTTAAGACAACTAGTGTATACGTAGGGCCGACCTTTTTAAAGTTTGGTGCCCCCTCAAAAAACAAAAAGAAATGCTTAAATGAAGTATTGAAATGAAAGGGGGGTTAGTATGTACTTACTTGGTCCAAGTGGAAGTTTGTTTCGTCCACTGAAGCTCCCAGAATCAATTCTTTTGACAAAGGGGTATTTTTGGCTTTTAGTCAATTTCTCAATTTACAATAGTGATAATGAGCTGGCAACTTCTATTTATAGACCTTTTTGGCCACTTTTTGTCATTTTTTGGACCCTAGTGTCATTTTTTCTAAATTAAACATCATTTAGTATGGTTCAGAAGTTTTAGATGGATTGTTACAATAAGTGTTACTTTGGGTATTGGGAAACTTTTTGGAGATTCGGGTCTTTTTAAAGGTCCTTTGGTAAAAATTCATTTTTCCAACTTGTTGCATTTAAGTTAGGATTCCACCTATACTTTCTGCATCTTGTTGTCTTTATCACTACACCATAGGATCGATCCCATCGATTTGTGACACAGAACCATCATTGTTGCTTTAGAAGAGTCATATTTTAGTGGTAGAGCCTACCTTAACATGGATGCCTTAGGTAGATCCTGGTTGCATTTTGGTGTCCATGTCGTCACTAATGAGTATAGTCTCGGGAGTACTGATTAGTTTATCCTGATTATGAGTTTGAGCCTCATTTGCATGATGCATTGTCACTCTTGACCTCACCCTCGGGTCTCCCAGAACATAACGGGTCTTCTTTTAAGTCCTTTTCAGACCCTCTAAACATGAAAAGATTTATGAGTGATCTTCTGGCCTTTCACGCTCGCTAAACTAAAATTTGAAGTCACATCTATCCGGTGTTATTTTACCCCTTTTTTGTTCTAGATGGTCAACTATACGAACAAAGGTATACTCTAGGAGTTTCGGTTCCCTAGAAGAGTATTCTCTGGTATGATTTTAACCCTTTTTCGGACCTGAGGGACTTAATTTACGAAAAAGGAACCCCCACAGAGTCCATAGTTAAGCTCTTTTCAGACTCCCTAAAATTGAAAAGATCGTCGAGTGACCTTATTCTTTCACACTCGTTAAATTGATCCAGAAGAACATTCCTGACAAAGTCCATAGTTAATCTTTTTTCAGACTCCTTAAAAATGAAAAAATCGTCGAGGGATCTTGTCTTTATCACACTTGTTAAAATGGTTTTGAATAGACATTTGGTCAGTTCTAGTTTACCCCTTTTTCGAACTGACTAGACTATCTTCGAAAAAGGTACCCCCATGGAGTCTCCTTTTACGCTTTTTTAGACTCTCTAAATATGAAACAACATCGAGCTTACCTTCTATGGGCTCGTTAAAATTACATCGAAGGACATTACCATTGTGTTTCTTATTAATCGCATTTGCATACCTATGTCTTTGGCCTAATGTCAGCTCCATGTTTCTCTCAACTGAACCATCTGAAGCATGCCTTATATGCAAGCGCTGTATCACTTTGCCTCCGTGTCTTGACACCTTTGGCCCATGGAGGATTTTTCCTGAGTGTCTTTTTCCTGCATATGTCCCTTTGCCCTGAGAATCCATGTGTTCCATGCACTTGGAACTTGTATTTCTGTGACACTCGATCCTTCTTTGTAACGTAGCATTCTTTTATTCCTTTTCAAGATTTCCAAAATTATTGAAAAAGACAAAAAAATTCAAATATACCCCAAAAAGAGGAAGGGAAAAGAATTTTCTTTTATTGGCAGCACAACGAGTCTCCCTTGGACAAAGAACATCCTTTTGTTTGTTCATCAAGCCTTTGGATTTAACATGACCTTAGGAAGTTGTTCTCGCTACATAGATATGTGTCCTCCTCCATTTGGTTATTCTTCCAAACCTATGGAGAGTTTGCGGTGCCTCCTGCATCGTGAACTTATGTCAACATATCATGTTGCCTGAGTCTCATATTTTGTTATTCTATTTTCCAAGGGAAGTTGTTAACAAGCTTGAGTCACCACCCTCCACATATTGTCTCTTACCCTCATGCCCGATTATCGTGAAATCCCAATCAAATCTTTGTTTTAAATCCATGAAGCTCTCAACCTGATCATCAAAATCCTCTAGTCCGTTCCTAACAAGCTGTCGAAGACCTCTAGGTAGTGAAGTCGTACACTCATATTACACTCCTACCCAAGTTGTGAAGATTTTGAAGTTGTTGCTTGAGCTCTAAAGGCCTCATCTCTAGCCATCAGGCCTTATTCGGTTCTTGAAGATGGATACTATACATGTATATCTTTTTTATTTCAAGATGTAGATCCATTGTGTATTGCTCGCGGCTACACTTTATATAGTTATATGACATGGATATACAGTGTATTTGATAGGTAGCCATGATTTTATTTCATTCCAAGCATGGGTATGCCCGCCTCGGTGAGAAAATTGTTATTTTGCAGATGGCACCTCCTGAATTTTGTTTCCTGGGCTCACTTGTTTGGTATGTTGGTGAATATTCATAATGTATTTCGGCCATCAGATGCTCTTCTTACCTCACACATTAGGGGGAATCTGTTAAACCCTAAATTGCACCAGACATGCTTACCTGGCATCAGGCCATCTCATTTTCCTTCTTTTCCAAGCCACTACTGAACAACTTCTTTAAAAACACCCTTTTTGAAGGCATACGCGCCCTGCTCCACTACTGCACATGTGTGTATTCTAGCTGACCCACTACAGCCCACGTATATCTAAAAAGAATGAAAAATGGAAAGTTGTAGACAGAACACATGGTTTTGGGTAAGTTAACTAAACCCTTTGACCACCCATAGTTGGTCACTCGACTAAATACCTAGCCCTTTCTAGCCTATAAAAGAAGGGGTAGGGGTCCCATTTGAGAGGGGGGGAATCATAGCAAAGAAACTATACCCGATTTAGTATTCCCCTTTGCCCCAACATTTTGAAACTATTGTGTGAAGAGAAGCATATACATAAGCAGTTGGAGCATAGTTGAAGAGGATCCCAAGACCAGATTCAAGGAGCAGTGGCCGATCTCACTATTGTAAGGTTACTATTGTGAGATCAATAAAAGAAGTATTTTTCCCATCCCGCCATATGAGATTGTCAATATTTAAATTTGATTATATTTTGATAGAATCTCTAACCCATTAGTTTATATATCATATGCATGTGGAGTTATTTGTTTGTCTTTTATGAATGCAGGTCAGCGTTAGGAGGAGAGTTGTAGTTAAGGAGTGACCAAGTGTTAAAGGGATTGACATCAAACACGGAAACTAAGGTACATTAACTTGATCTCTTTAACCTTGTATTTGCATATGAATAATGGGGTTTATGATTGGGGTGTTGGTAAAAAGTAGGAGACTTTAGGTCATTTCTGCATGCATGATAAAACCCTTAATGCTAGTTTGTAGGAGATATTTCCCACCCACAACAAGGGTTCTACCAATTGGACAGCTAAACGGTGTGACAGTAGATCTAGATGGAGTGCACACTAAAGCCAATTTTGAAGTGATAGAAATAGTGGATGGCACAACACCTTATTCAAAATTTCTTGGCTTCGATTGGGCATATGAAAAGCAAGCCATAATCAATTTGAAGACAAGGAAGATGACATTCAAGTTATGAGAATACAGAGTTAGTGTGCCACTAGACCCATCAAAAGGAGAAAGGTTTGTACAACCCACTTTCTTAGATTTGGAGGAAATCAACCAATTATACAGAACCACCGCGCGAGAAGAAGATTATGTAAATCCAACTGCATATGGATTACTCAGTTGGAAAAGCATCGCATCATGCACTTCAGACTTAGATACAAGGTTGGAGAATTGGCAGTAGAGATTACATGAAGTATCTACAAGAAGGTGTGCAAGAATAGAATGCGCAGTAAGATAGGTAGGTACAAAGATAAGAGAACCTCCCAATTTTCATGGGGTGAATGACTTAAAGAATTCCTAAGAAGATATGAAGATGAAGTGTTAGAAAATAACATGCTCTTATCTCTGGACATATCACTCAAGGAAACACCTGCAAGTTGGTGGGGTGTGCACAAAGAGATAGTCAAGGACTGTTACCAATGTAAGTGGTTAATGTGCATTAGATTCAGTGTAGAACAGAAAAGAAATGAACTGCAGATATATGATTGACACGGGAAACTAGCAAAACACATGGAGAAGTGAAGAACACTATGGAAAATGAAACCACCAGAAGAATGGCCTCATCACTTTATTCATACACTAGAAGGAATTCCAGAAAACTGGTATGTGGACCAGGACCTGCGCAGAGGTGCTACAGAATGGACAACATTATAGCAAAATTTTATAGTCACTTTCTCATTTGAACATGAGAACCCCAACATTGATTCAACACTCAAACATATCATAGGGGTGATATTTATTAAGGAACCATAGTTTGAACTTATAACAAAGTATCAACAATAGAATATACAGACAATGAAAGAACTACTATCATGATATCATGTGTAGGAAGAAGCACCAGATGAAGAAGACCCACGCAACATTCAAATTACAAAAAATGAAGGAGAAAGAGAGGTGTAAGGTCCATCTCTGGCATCATAAGTATTTTCTGCGCCAATCAAGGTGAAGAAAGTAAATATTGGGAGAAATGATAATCCCAAAATGGACAGTATTGGAGACTATTTGGATGAACAAATAATAGAAATAATAACAGAGTTGTTGCGCGAGTACAGTGACTTGTTCCCAAAAACCTTTACAGAGATGAAAGGCATAACATGAGAGATAGGAGAGATGAAGATACCTCTCAAACCTGAGGCTAAGTCTATTAGACAATGACCGTATAGACTGAACCCAATATATAAGCAGAAATTGACAAAATGTTGAAAGATGGAATCATCGAACCAGTAGAAAAATCAGAATGGATAATCCTTGTGGTAGCACAAGAAAAGAAACAAGGAGGTATAAGGATCTATGTATATCTTAGGAAATTTACCGATGCTTTCCAAAATGACCCTTTTCCCACCCCTTTCATAGATGAGGTATTAGATAATGTGGGAGTCCAGGAAGCATACTCATTCGCAGATCGATTCTCATGCTACCATCAGATCAAGATAGCTCCAAAAGACAAGTAGAAGACCACTTTTTCCACAAAATGGGGATCCTACTAGTACACAATTGTGCCTTTTGGTCTAAAGAACACACCAACAATATTCTCAAGAGTAGTCATAGTTGCGTTCAAAGAATTTATCCATCATTTTTTAGAAGTTTATCTGGATGATTGGGTTGTATATATTCTATTGAAAGATCATGTAGAGATATTAAGGATGAAGTTGGAAAGATGCAGGGACTGTCAGATATCATTAAATATCAAGTGCATATTTGGGAAACTTGTTGGAATACTATTGGGACATATAGTCTGTAAACAAGGGCTATTGGTGGATCCTGCAAAGGTTGTTATAGTCATTGTTAACTTACCATCACCCAAATCAGTACGCCAGTTGAGAGAAACACTGGGACACATAGGATACTACAGTAAATTCATAAAATGGTATGCACAGATCATTGCAATGATGGAGAAACTATTGAAGAAGGATAGTAAATTCTAGTGGAATGAGGACTGTCGTCGAGGTTTGGACACTCTAAAATACAAAATGGTCACAAAACCTATACAAGTATTCCCAGACTGGGAAAAGACATTTCATGTGCATGTAGATGAATCAACCATAGCACTTGGAGCTATTCTGGTGCATCCATGAGCAGGAGAGTTAGACCATCCTATATAATTTGCAAGCATAAAACTATTAGAGTTAGAGAAAAACTACAATACTACATAGAGAGAAGGCCTAGCAATGGTATATGCGCTACAAAAATTCAGACACTACCTACTTGGGAAAAACTTTAAAATGTTCACAGGTCATTCTTCCCTCAATTAGCTAGTGATCCATGTGTATATTGGTGGCCACCCACCTTTTCCAACTGGCTCAAAACAATTTTCTAGCAATTTTGGTAATTTACTATTTTTAGCAGTTTTTAACTTCCAGAGCCGTTTTGAGGCCCTAAATGATGTTTTTTGGGAAAACATGTTTGAAAAATAAAATTTCCTTTGATATTACACCTAAAATGAATCTCATCGATGATACCTTTCCAACGGGCTATCATATGCCTAAAACGGATATTGTATGCAAAAGTTACGACCCTGAGAAGTTGTTGTACTAACTTACCCAAATGGAACCCACATGACTTTTGGCGCTTCATCTCCTAGGGTTAGGTTTTTGGATGTCTAGGAATTTTGGAATTCCTGCTTAATGTAAAAATTCCTTTAGAACCTCATTGTAATCATCTTCTTGCGAATGCGAGTATCTGTCACATCTCTTCTCATAGATAAGCTACCACCATTCTAGCAAGTCTTTCACTCTGTATTTTTACAATCTATGTACATTTCTTTCATTAATAGAAATCATGTATTACTATATATCTATGTTTATGGTTGCATATCTGATACATTTATGTTATATTATTGAATATTTACGATATCTCTGTGCATTTCTTTATTATATCTCTGCTCTCATTTCATGTCGAAAATAATCTGGATCAGTGGTATTAGAGCAAGATACTCTTGATCGTTTTTCAGTGCATGTCCCCGACGAGGTCCAAGTATAGAAATTTGGGTCTCGAGTTTGTCTCTCTTGAATAAAATCTCTCCCGTGCGCCCAAGAAACCCTTCATGGAAGAAGAAAATAAAAACAACGGAGCAGGCAATCCTATCAATTTGTTGCTTGAGCAAGCTCTCACACGACAGAGGGACGAAATGATGGAGAATTTTTCCCACATCCTTCAACGCCTCTCGATAGCATCAGGCGCATCTTCATCAAGTGGCCACTTTGGAGGCACCTTGCCTTTTAATGTACAAGTCAATTTTCATATTCCTATATTTGAAGGTTAGATAGATGCAGAGGCCCTAGATAAATGGTTAAATCTGTTAGAAGGTTATTTCTTTGTTCACAATTTTTCCGACAGAGAAAAGATCATCTTTTCACTCCTTAAGGCTCTCCCCCATGTCAAACATTGGTGGGAAACTTACTAGGTGTATATTTCCATAGAGGAGTCTAGAATATATGGGGTCGAGCCCACTTGGGGATTTTTTGTGGATGTGGTAAAGGAACAATATTACCTTGTTGGCAACTATCAAGACTAGTACATGAGATGGAACACACTACGGGAAGAGAGGGGCCAAGAAGTTCTAGAGTTCACCAATACCTTCCATACCTTGTGCACCAAGTTGGGTATCAAAGACTCCAAACGACATTTGGTTCTGAAATGTCGTGGGGCTCTACACAGATACATCCAAACTGAAATGGATTTTCTGGACATCTCATCACTCGATGTTGCTTATCGATATGTTGTTAAAATCAAGCAGAAATTTAAGCACCAGAACAAACGGGAGTTTGGTTCTACAAATCCACAACAACCAAAGTATGACAAAGATGACCCTAACAAAACAGTATCCTGAAAACTAGTCCAAGCCACAGGAAAAGAAGGGTCACGAGAAGACAAATAAGGACACCGGAAAATGGTGCGATTTCCACAAAATCCCTTGCCACAAAATCAATGAATGTCACTCAAAACATTTAATGGTGGCCAAGATCAAAGACAAGGATTCGAACCTTGATTCAAAATCTAATTCTAAAAATACAGGTAAAATATAGATCATTGACGCAGACCCCACTGTTATTGTCGCGACCGCAACAATTCAACCAAAAGAACCAACAGATCTTGAAGAGGTGGAGCGTCTTTTTCATTCACAGATGTGGGTGAAGGGGACCCCGTTGCATTTTATTGTTGATAGTGGAAGCCAAAAGAATTGCATCTCAGCAGAGGTCGTCAAACAGTTTGGATTGTCGACAACACCACACCCGTAGCCATACAACATCGGGTGGCTTTTCCAAGGTCGAGATCTTTGTGTCAGCCAACAATGTCAATTGTCATATGGAATCCAGCCCTTCAAGGATGAGGTATTATGTGATGTTGCCCCACTAGATTTCTATTATTTTCTCTTGGGCCATCCATATATGTGGAGACGCCATGTTGTTTATGAGTCTCGACCCCACAATGTCATTGTTTCTCTGGGGAGTCATCTCTATAGAATACCAGAGGTAGTTCCAACTACTGTTCCACATAAATAGTTTTGAAAGGTAGTATCTCATACTACAAAATTCATCTTCTTCACAATCTATTCAAAGGGTGAACAGAAGGATATTGCAACCACTACAGCCTTGGCCCAAGCACCTTCTATCCAACAGAAGCAGGTCGACAAGATTGTAGCAAAGTGTAAATATTTCTTCTGCACATAGGAATCTCATTTATCTGGAATGGTTAAAAAGGTCCAATCCTTCCATCCACATGTTTGTGACAACCTTCAACAAGCTAAGCAGCGTAACTTCTCCAGCAAGGCAAGCAACTCACCAAGATTCAGATTCAGTAAACGTTTTTTCCTCTCCCCTGGGAACTTAACACAATGGAGACAATTTATTTCTAAAGAGGGAGGATTGATCCAGGTGAATATCGATGGCCACCCACCTTTTTCAACTGGCTCAAAACATTTTTCTGGCAATTTTGGTAATTTACTATTTTTAGCAATTTACTATTTTTAGCAATTTTTAACTTCCAGAGCCGTTTTTAGGCCCTAAACAATGTTTTTTGGGAAAAAATGTTTGCAATATGAAATTTCCTTCAATATTGCACCTAAAATGAATCTCCTCTATGATACCTTTCCAACGGGCTATCATACTCCTAAAATGGAGATCGTATGCAAAAGTTACGACTTCGGGAAGTTGTTGTACTAACTTACCCAAACAAGACCCACATGAGTTTTGGCACTTCATCTCCTAAGGTTAGTTTTTTGGATGTCTAGGGTTTTTGGAATTCCTACTTATTGTAAAAAGGCCTTTAGATCCTCATTGTAATCATCTTCTTGTGAATGCGAGTAGCTGTCACATCTCTTCTCAAAGATAAGCTGCCACCATTCTAGCGAGTCTTTCACTTTGTATTTTTACAGTCTCTGTACATTTTTTTCATGAATAGAAATCATTTATTACTATATATCAGTGTTTATGGTTGCATCTATGATAATTTTCTATTATATTATTGAATATTTTCAATATCTCTATGCATTTCTTTATTATATCTCTGCTCTCATTTCATGCCAAAAATATTCCAGATCACCTAGTCAATAAGCCATTGTTGGGGGGGAGAATTTGTATATGGTTATTGTTGTTCCAGGAATTTGACTTTGAAGTGATAGTCAAACCAGGGAAGTTGAATGCAGGACCCGATCATCTATCAAGGATAACCAATGGAGAGGAACCTACAAATTTAAAGGACAACTTCCTTGATGCACAGTTATTTTCAGTCCAAGTAGCTAATGAATATTTTGTTGATATCATTGAATACTTGAGTACCGAGACTACACCACAAGAATTCAACACTGCACAGAATAAAAATATGGTAGTTAGAGTCGCAGACTATCAATTGATTGCAGGACACTTATACAAGATGGGCACAGACAACATCTTTAGAAGATGTGTATTAGAACATGAAAGGCCTAGGATTTTAGTAGAATCTCATGAGGGAATAGTTGGAGGACATTATGCAGGAAAATCTACCGCATAGAAGGTATTGCGTGTAGGGCTATGGTGGTCGTCCATTCATAGATATGAAAAGGAATACTTCCAAAGATGTAATGTATGTCATAGGGTTGGAAAACCTAATAGACAGGATGAGATGCCCCTAAGACCACAAGTAACCTTGCAAGTATTTAAAAAATGGGAAATAGACTTTGTGGGACCAATTAACCCATCAGGAAAGAGGTCAGGAGAAAGTTATGTCATTACTGCGACAGAGTACTTAACGAGATGGGAAGAAGAAGCACTAGTAAAGGATTGTTGCATAGATAGAGTAGCACACTTCCTGATTGAGCAAGTGATCACTATATTTGGATGCCCAAGGATTTTGATGAGTAACCAAGGCACTCACTTTATCAATAGTACTATCAAGGCTATGACTGAGGAGTTTGAAGTCTATCATCAAAAGAGTACACCATATCACCCTCAAGCAAATGGAACAGTGGAAGCCTTTAATAATATCATAGAGAATGATTTGACAAATATCTGTAATGTCAATAGGGACGATTGGGATTTGAAGATACCAGCATTATTATGGGCATATAGGACTACATGCAAAAAGTTGACAGGATAGACACCATTCAACTTGGTGTATGGAAAAGCAGAAGTGGTGCCAAAATTTTTGGTACCTAGTTTGTGCGTAACAACAATCACCAACATGACAGAGCGAGGTGCAGTACAAGAAAGGATAAGTTAGCTCATGGAGATGGAAGAAGATAGGATTCTAGCAGGATTTCACCAAGAATTACAGAAAGCAAGGGACAAAGTTTGGCATGACAAGCATATTAAAAGGAAGAGTTTTGAGGAGGGAGACTTAGTCTTGGTGTATGATAGTAAATTTCTTCAACATCTAGGAAAAATCAGAATGCATTGGTTGGGACCATATGAGGGGGATTTGTACAGTTGAAAGATATAGGAGGTATAGAACTCAGAGGAATGATCAATGGGAGTCGAATGCAATTGTATAGGGACATTCAACCTCCTAGCACCTAGAAAGTTACCGCGTAGTAAGAATATATGTATATAGTGTATTATAGTAGAAGTAAGGGAGAGAAAATGAGAAAAACAAATTAAAAGAAGAAAAGGAAGAAAAGCCATAAAAAGAAAAAAGGGGATAAAAATAAAAATAGATTGGTGCACATGGAGGGCCTTGACAGAATAGAACAGTGTGTTGCAAGAAAACCAGGGTTCGAAAACACTGCGCGCATAAGAGAAGTTAACGGGTAGAAAGGTACATTGCGCATGAAACACAACAAAAAGTGAAAAAGTGACAATTTTCAGTGTGACACAACTGTCACTTCTCCGTCCGACTATAAAGTCAGAAAAAGGGGGGGAAGCAACCCATTGTGTTATTTGCTAAGGAGAAGAACACATATCTGAGAGAAACAATGATAGAGTGAAAAAATTTGCTACCATCTATCAATTTGGAATCCTGTAGTTTGTATTTCGTAGCCATACTTACCACCGAGGGTTGGAGCATCCAGCAGAACCGGACGAAACACACGGAGTAGCACTCGGGTGCCACAAACCAAAACAAATGAGATGCACATAGTGGTGGATGTGGATGAAATCAACACAATAGAGTATGAGTAGACCACATTGCATGTGGAAGCGGAGAAGGAACCACACAGGATCCCGAGCAGCTGAAAGAGGATGCTGAACGGATGGAATCTGACACATCCATAGGAAAATGGCTGCAAAAAGAAGAACTGGCCATGGGTTCCATGCAGCAGGGCCTAGAGCCGGAACTAGACCATGAAACAGAGAAAGAGGTCATAGCAGTGGATGGGGTATCATCCCCACAAGGGAAAAATAAGGTGAGAGAAGAAAGCAATACGTAGGGCGTATAATGCACACAATAAGAACTAGGTATAGTGATATCGAAAATTCCCAAGGGAGTGAAGACCGATGATAACATGGTAGGAGGAGTCAATAGCCTTAAATACTCTGACCATGATTTCTTTAATTCCATAATGTTCCTGGATTTGGCAGCACAAATCTACCTGGAGAGCAGGGGAGAAGGCCCATCAGGCGCGCCACTGTTCAAGCCTGTGTAGTGGATCATGGGACTGTACAACACCAACATCATGAACTTACTATACGTACCGCACTTTGGGTGTGCAAAACACATAAACAAATGTATCAAATAGTTTTTAGAGAGGGTGCACAGAGGCATATTGTGGATGGATAGGTCAGTGTCGTTCAACGTCGACCTCATCGCATAGATTACAGGGATACCCACAGATGGGGAGAAGCCAAAATAATACCTAGAAGACAAAAATAAGGTGAAAGCCATCTCAGATGAGATCAAAGCAAAGTACGACGTAGAAAGGGGTAGCAGAGGTATCATGATCAACAACATCAATGATCCTATGACACAATTTGCAACAAGATTGTTCAGTTGCAAATTAATGTGCAAGTACTGAAAAGAAGAAGTTCCCACAGGAGTAGTAGTAGTTGCGGTGCAATGTGCAAAGGGGAGCTCGATGAGCTGGGCCCCTTATCTACTGAACTCGTTGCTTGAAGACTGAAAGGACGCACAATACTGGGTCTCTGTGTTCCACTGCTCATGGTTACTCATCCTCATTGCACTTATGAGGTGGCAGGAACCTACATACACTATCTTCCTGCCAAGGACAGGAAAATGTGGTGTAGCGTACTACACATTGCTACGAAGCACAACAGATCCCAAGGTAAAGAAATTAAACAATGACATGTTCACTGTTTAATTTCCCCAAAAAATCTTGGTGGATACATGGAGGATCTCCCCAGAAAATTTCCAGGAGTTTGGACAGATAGCGAATTTTTGGGCATTACGCCACAGCATGTGGTTGTATGAAAAGAAGGATCCAACCAAGGAGTGGTTGCAGTTGAAGTAATGTGTGACTACAAAAGACATCCACATGGATGTCCATGAGTGGTCTGAGGAGTGGAAAGTGCCATAGATTCCAAGAGCAATGCCAGCAGTACAAATTCAAATGTACGATAGCACATTCCCCGCATAGCAGATAGGCAGGAATGACGCTAGCCATAAAAAGAATACAACAATAGGTACAGTGGGGGAAATCATCCCAATTCGAAAGAAAAGAAGAACACAAAGAATTCAAAACATGGTCCTACACAAGGTCCACTGGGAACAGAGCAGGCACCGAGAGGACCAATCGGATAGGTGAGTGTAGAAGAAGTGCAGACGGAGACACAAGAACTCTCAATGGAGGAAGGAGAAGGGTGGGATATAGTAATTGATACACATATTCCAAAGGTATCTGAGCTGTCATATGCCCAAAGGAAAAGGCCAAGGGAGAAAACAAGTGGCTCCAGGAAGAAGGAAAAGGCCCACATAAAACCAATTGAAACATCACTGGCAATAGATGATGTGGAGCTGATAGTAGCAACAGTGGAAGATAGACTATCGGAGGTATGGGAAAACATGAAGAATCACCGAGGTTCAATTTTGGAGCAAGTACAGGAGTTAAAAATTGCGCAAGAGTAGTTGAGGATCAGGGAGGAGCAGAAACAGAAGTAGAAACTAGTGCCCACTAGAGGAGAAGCACCTGTTGGAGAGACAGTTCACATGAAAGCACAGTGTAATGATACCAAGCCAAATTCTTTCTTGGAATCACTAACTACTACTAATTTATTGAGTTATTAAGTGCATATAAGATTCATCAACACATGGAGATCACAATATATTCAAGATGTAGAAGCACAAGCAAAGATCTGACCTTTTTATTATGAG
>ML858075.1:9199-26524 GCA_009831015.1 Picea engelmannii
TGTACTATGGTACCTTGGGAGTCATTGACATCAATGGTGATTTCCCTCGCACTTGTTAATGGTTACATCAATGACCGGTAATCAAGTGGTTTCTACCATGTTCGACTTCAACACATGTAATCACATGGGTAGATTCGTACTTTGAGCGACGAATTTGAAGACCCTGGATATTAGCTTTGCGATCCAGATTGCGATGGAGTATGTATAATTTGCAACACATAGATCCATTGTGTATGTTTCGTGGCTATGTCGTCTTGATTTGAAATTTCTTGCATAGATCTACAGTGTATTCAGGTGGCTATGCTATATTTTGATGGCATGGATCCACAGTGTATGATTGGTGGCCATGACCCATGTCTACAATGGAGTCAGTCTGTGATCTAAGTATGGGAATGCCTACCTCAGAATTGATATATATGATATTCTGCAGATGCTTGATTGTTCGCAAGTTTTCGATTAGATGTGCTCCTGGTTCTCGACACAAACATGAAGCTTACAAAGTCTATCGACTGTCACTGGTTCCAATATCAGACTTTGGGGGGCATTCTGTTACCCATGATTTTGGTCGTCATGATGATGTATTGATTATGGTGCACTCAGGCTCTTCATTAGAACTTTCTCCGGAGAAAAGTTACTTTCTTCTCTTTCCAGAAATATTATTTTTGAAGAAGGTTCGCAGGCTGCTAGTATAGTTGCCTGCGAGAATGTATGATTCTCGTAGGTTGCCTTAAGCCAGTGTGTAAGAAGTTCACACTGTGTATAACTGCTAGGGTGCGAACACTTTCTAAAGAAGGGAAAAAGATGAATTCTCGAAGCTTCTAGAAGAGAATCTTCTAGATGGATGAGATGGCATTCGAATGGTTATCTAAGTACTGGATTTCCTGATATTTTGGGATCATTCTTATCCAAGTAACTAATTCATTCTCTCCTATATATTGAGGGGATTCTCATGGAAAAGGTTAGAAGCAAACAAGAAAGAGATTCATTGGAGAGTTAGTGAAAAGGATTGTGTGAAGGACTGATGCTACAGCAGCTAAGAACTCCAGCAAATTTATCAAAGGTGGTTGATATTCTTCATACAAGTGAGAAAGTGTGTGTGTCAGAGTCAAGAGCCATCTAAAGTTAGTTTGCAACATCAAGGCTCGGGTTGTAATCTTTACTTTCCATTAATATGATACAGTAATATGTCCCTTTCCCATCAAGCTAATTCCACTTTATTGTATAACTCCTTGATCATATACATAGATTGACTATTGAATAGATTGTGCTTTCTTCAATTTGGTTGGTTTGTGTTGTCTTGGTCTTGAATGCACAAGAGCACTGAAGCGCAGTAGGAGCAACAAAGACCATAGGAAGCGATTATAAGGTATGTAACTTGTTATTGCCTCCTAGTTCATTCAATAGTCGAAATCTAGGGAAAGAGTATTATTCTGTCTTGCTTTGTTCTAGATCCAGGTGGATCTAGGGAGATCGGTTTGTGTCCGGACTTACGGATTTATCCAATAACAAGCGGTGCCATAAATGGTAGCAATAGAAGTCACCTCTGGATTACAGTAGAGGTAAGCCCAATACCCATCAATTTTTATGTCACAATGAATAAATTTAAGGGTGGTCTAATGGATGAAAACATAGGATAGTATCACTTTAACTTAGAAAACATGGTTGATATGCATAGGCAGATGAGGTCTTGATATAACTTTAGACAGTAAGTTATAGTAAGGGTGAGTAGGGGGCAGAACTTGAGGATAAAATTTAAAGGACTACTATGGACATCCGGTCTTCCAACAACCTAAGGAGGAAAAGCTTTGAATACAAGATCCTCTTGGATCCAAAAATTCAGAAAACTGAAGACTCTGTAACAACACTGCAATCAAACATACATCACAACATGATTATAACAACTCGACTGGATCATCCATGCCCGAGCCTTCAATATTAGAGGAAAAAGAGGTGGAAAAGAGGGTTGAATGTCATTAAACAAGAAGTCTCAAAATGAAATACATAACTAGAGAACCATAGGATTTACTAAAAATTTACATGCGGGAGCTTAGCTCAACCATCAACACTAAACAAAATGGAAATAATGCCTACATATACTCTGAACTAGCTCTGATTGCCTGAGGCAATACTGTCATGCTTTCAAAGATTTGTGTTGATGAGATTCTCTATCAGGTTGCGCATGCAGACGTTGGTCAGACTGCCCATGCAATATTCTATCAAACACGATCTCTGTCAGTCTAGACTGATTGTCTGCCTCTGTGTTTGTCATTTTCCAGCTTTCTATTTAAGGAAGGAGATGATGTCTCACCCACCTTTCATGTTTACATTAACTGCTTCATCGGGATCTGAGTGGGCAGAGTTAGCGCCTGCAACTGGAAGATGTGGTAGCCTTCCTTTCGTCGTCTATGCTTTGCTGGGTGTTAGTCGAGACAGATGGAAGATGAACGAAGGATGATGATGGGAAGGCATTGTCATGATGACTGGTGAAAACTCAACGATCTATGGCGTACACTCGAAGGTTGGGTGGATAGCTACGAGCGGCGAGGTGGTGACCGTGAAAGTGTAGCAACAAAATGCGGACGTTGAAATGTAAAGGCACAGAGGAGAGGAGGCACAAAGAAGTGACGTGGAAGCATAATGGAAGATCTGGTGGTTGGATGAGGTGGGGACGATCAGTCCATGCGGAGGTGACATGGGAGTCAGATGGAGGGAAATGGGATATGATGTAAGTGTGAGTGGAAAACACATGGCAGGAGGTAAGAGGGTGAGGCACAGAGGTGGGACAAGGAGTGGAGGATAGGTGTGTGGTAGCGAAAGGTGAAGGGGGAGGAGGGGATGCGATAGGTAGAGAGAGAGATAGCGTGGGGAACATGTGTCAACAGGAGAGGAAGGCAGTAAGTGGAGGCGGTAAGAGGCTTGGTCGGAGGGGGGAGGAGTGGTAAGAGGGAATGAGCTTTGGGGGGGAGGGGGGGAGTCCAAGCATTGTGAGAAGGTGCCATGTTAGTGCGGGGCCCGCGCTAGAAAGCCGCTTGCTCGGACACCCCCCCCCCTTGTTAAAGGTAGAATTTTTTGGGGGGGTCCGATATGGATCTTGCGCCATAGATTTGAGCACGCAGATCTCAACCACTCGAATCTATGCTCCCCTTAGCATAACGCGCCTGAGAACCAAAAAATTAGGATAAACCCATTTTATGGGTCTTTTGCCTGCTTCTTGTCACCTTTTCTCCATGGTGTTCCTTCCTAAGGGAAAAAACACCCCTTTACAAACTATGTGATAACACACTCATAGAAGAAATATTTGATCTTAAATATCATTCAAGAAATAAAGACATGTATTTAAATACAGATATGGTAATGAACAAGAAACAATAAAATCTTCATTGGCTTAATTCATAAACAATACATATAAAATGCTTAGCAAAGATAATATGCATTCAAGTAAGAAAAGATTGGAAATAGAGACAATAAATAATGTCTAACTATCAGATAGACTTTTCTAATTAGTACCAAATGAAATAAGTCTTAGTCTTACAATATGAAATCGAGTTTTCAAAATGCCACTCCTCTTAACCTCCCCCCCCATCTTCCATTCCAAATGATAGTTTTTATAGTTTTGTACAAAAAATGAACTATAACAAATTTCTAGAATAAAATAAAATAAATTTCAGATATGTTGCAGAAAATATGGAAATATTTGAAAATCCTATGCCTGGAAATTTGTGATCTGGAATTGATTTGTCAAATGATGGAACTGATGTTGAGTTTTATGTCTCAAGAATTTGATGTTTGACTATAATTGTCAAGTAATCCTCTTCCTGGGAAAAGCCTTGCCACTTGTAATTTGACTGCCTAGAAATGTGGGATATGTATATTCTGTTAACTGATCTTTTTCCTCAAAATTTGGATCAGCTAGGATTGTTTGTTCAAATGTGGATCTGCATATCAAGAATTGTTACTTTGAAATCTGGAATGATTTGGATATGTTGGCTTTTACCTTGAAATTTGGATGAAAATCTCCTTTACTAGCATATGCTCTACTCCAAATATCGTTTCTAATCCCCTTTGATATCTTTACATACAAAACCTTGAATTGCTTGAATCAATCCATGGAAATAATGGATTACTTCCTTGTATGACCATGAGGCTATGTCAACCCTTGTTCTTGCTATATGAAGATGATTGTTTGAATTGATTGGGCGTGTGAAAACAATGTTCTGAAAATTTAGTCTTGATCAGATGAGATTTTCTCCCAAATTGTTGAGAAATTCCAAAACCCGCTCACGTATGAGGTAAATGGGTCCATTTGGGAGGTGGGTTTTGGATGATTTTGGAATATGATTTATTATTTGATCGGAAATGGAGCCCGAAATTTACCTCCTGTAATAATGATGAGAGTTGATATTTTCTCCATCTCTGGGAATCATCCTTCAACTAATTGTATGCAATTTAGCATTGATGAGCATCTTGATGTTCCATTAATAAGAAAATATACCCTTCATGCTCCAACAATTATAACTGGCATTTTTTAGTTGGTAAAAATTATTGTGTTTTCAAATTCTTTGAACACCTGCATTGACACTTAGAACCTAGCAATTTATTTCCATTTCCATCAACATTTGGCACTTGCTATATGCACATGAGCTCCTTGTTGTGTATGAGAGTCTATTAAAATCAATAAGTAGACTGGCTTAGGCTTTGATGGGAATATTACATAACTGATTCAAAATAAATAGATATGTTCTCCCCTTTCTTTCCTGACCATGACCTTAACACCCTATTTACCTTTGTTGATATTTGATAGAGGAAAATCTTCATGGAAATTCCCCTGTCGGAATTTTGGTCCACAGTTGGGTGAATGATGGAATGCAAGCAATCGATGCCTTGGATTTTCGAACATGGCATCCACTTGTAAAATTAATTATGAATTCTTTTATAGTTTCTCAGCACGCCATGCTACATCGAAACTTCCAATGAGGACTGTAGACTCGTGGGCTTCTTCATTCCTTGACACCTGAAGAATTAGCTCAAAATTTGTTTTTCCACCTGTGAATACACTTGGGATCTTTATTTTGGGTGCTTGAACATGACCCTTGATGCTACTTGGATGTTAATGGTTTTTCTACAAGAATGCATGGATTTTGGTAGCTCCTTTGCTATTGGCCAACTGTAAAATATTTTAACACTGCAAATTTGAGTACTAACACTGGCTCCTTCTGGGGATGGAATCCTCCCTGTGAGGATCTGAGAACACACAGACCATTGTTCATTGATTGATCACTACAACCTATCCCTATAACTAATCAATTGAAAACATTCTCTTGCATACTGAAACTGCTCATATCCACTGAAAGAAACAAAAAACCAAACCACACAATGTGCCCAAACAACTTTGCAAAGACCAAAGAAATGGATACCCAACCATCAATTTGGAAAGAAAAATTTGGATCTACAACACTGCTTTTCCATTGGGCTATGGAGTCAATTATACATGCTAATCTATAACAAGTTGAAAAAAAACTGCTCAGATGCAAGCTTATTCAACCATCCTACTCCACTAACCTGCTGACATCATGTTGATCATGTGTAGGTGAATTTACAATGCATCCATGTAATCATTTTATTGATAAAATGGTCTTCTTTTTGGTAGTTTAATGAAGAAATGTAGGAAAACATATTTTTTTTAGCAAACATGTAATATGAAATTTATACTTACTGTTGCATTCCACTTTCATCCTAGATGTTGCCATATTTAGAACTTGTGGAAACATGGAATCTATGTAAATGGCCAGTGGGTCATGAAAATCACGACATAAATCCAACTGGTGCCAACAAATACTTCCTTCATGGAGTCACCAGGTGAATGATGCAGTCAGAAAAATGTCCAACTCCTGTTCACCATCAAGATCTATAATTGATCGTTGTTGTTCACCCATGGATAAATTATTCATTCCTCCATCCCCGACAATGGCGCCAAAATATTTTAGTCCATAAATTTTCACTTGACTACTAAAGGGAAAGCTAGGGCATCATCAAGTTATTGCAAAGGTTTTATGGATACCGATTTGTATGGGTTTTTATCTTGTTTGAAGGCTAGGCTAAAAGTAATATAATGATATCAATACTAGAAATGCAAGATCAAATTACTATCTCATTGGCTTAGTAAATGGTAGTCAATCTGATGAATTAAAAGGAAAATTTGTAAGGCAAGAAGTAGAAAATATGTAAGTTTTCAATTTGTCCACTCACATAAATGCTAGCGGGGGAAATCCCCCTATTACTATACTAGGTCAAAGTATAGGCAGAGCATTGATCTCCCTTAAAATACAATCCTATTTCTAAACTACTCCAAACAATTTGACCTTAAAAGATAAGAGAAGGGAAATAGGGTGTACCTTAGGTCCTTTTGGTTGGTGTAGACCTCTTTCTCCTTTGTAGTTTCTTGGACTATTGGTATCCTCCCAAAGCTGACCTGCAAACAATTTAAACAAAAAAGATACAAGATATTCTATCTCTACTTATCAATGTTAGGGTTCAGATAAAAATGTGAATGCATTAATCAAATAAGCACAAAAACACAATATTTGGGACATAAAAATAATTATTTTATTCAGATGTGAAGATTACAAAAGTTACAACCTTTTTGTTGGAAGACACTCCACGAACTTGGTACAGGCTCCTCTTACTGTTGCTACAAGTGCATCATTCTCATAATACCTCTCACAATAAAATGATCTCCTCAGGAAGTAGGGAAGGGATTGTATAGGGAGAGGGATGGAGGGGGAATGATGAGGCCAAATCTCAGGAAGGGCTGCAAATATTGGGCTAAAAGGGGAAGGGATTTTGGCAGAGTTTCTCTATTCTAATGCTTGATGTTGGAATGAGACCCAAAGACCTCCTTTTAGATGAAAAAATATGGTTATTCGGTTTGGGGATGGGCTACAATGGGTGAATTGGTTGGGAAACCCTCGATAGCATGTAAACTCCACTAAATTCCTTGCAACTTTTTATTTTTTGCAAATTTTGGAGGTAAACGCGGGTTTTTTAGTATGCAACTAGCGTATGTACACTAGTTTTCTAGTATGAAACTAGTGTATGTAGGCGGGAAGTAGTGCAGTAGGATGCATACATGCTTCAAAAAATGGTTTTTTAAGAGAGAGTCTCAACAGTAATTTGGAAAATTGTGCAAGTAGAAAGGCTAATGTTATGTATGCATCAATAGGTCATTTTAGGGCTATAACAAATGCCCCCTAATGTGTGAGATCAAAATAACAATTGATGGCCAAAATACATTACAATATGTTTACCAGTGGGAAGGAACGAAGTCGAGTGAGCCCAAAATGAGAGTTTGGGAGGTCACTATCTGCAAAACAATAATAATATCTCCGAGGCGAGCATACCCATGCTTGAGATGAACTGATCATGGCTTCCAATCAAGTATCAAGTACAATGCATATCCATGTCATAGAAATGTTTATATAAAGTGTAGCCATGAGAAATACATAGTGGATCTACATCTCAAAATCACTTGATGATATTCAAATACAATACAATATGCATATTCAAGAAGCATCAACACTTGTGGCTAGATATGAGGACTTCATAGCTCGAGCAACAACTTCAAGATGTTTAACAAATCAGGTAGGAGTACAATAGGAGTGTAATACTCACTACCCTGAGGTCTTCAACATACCATTGAGGAAAGACTAGAGGATATCGATCATCAGGAACAAAACTTTGTCGATTTTGAATCTGGACTTGACTGGACTCTCGGGATGTTTGACTCATGAAATTCAAGAGACAAACTACAGAATGGCTAACTCAGGCTAGATAAAACTTCCCTTGGAAAAAAACATGAAATATGATCAGAATTAGGAAGCGTAATATTGACATAAGTCTGTGATGCAAGAGGCACCGAAAACTCTCCATATGTTTGAAAGAGTAACCAAATAGAGGAGGACAAAGCTCTATGTAGCGAGAAAAAATTCCTAAGGTAATACTATATCCCAATGCTTAGCAAACAAATGGAAGGATGTGCTTTGTCCAAGGGCGACTATCTTGCTGCCAAAAAAAGAATTGATATATCCCGTCCCCTCTTTTTGGAATATTTGATTTTTTTTTCTTTTTCAAATTTTTAACGAGCTTGAAAAAGAATAAAAGAATGCTACATTACAAAGGAGGAACGACGGTCACGAGAAATAAAAATGGTTCCAAGCACATGGAATATACTGATGCTCATGGAAAGGAGACATGTGCAGGATAAGGACACTCGAGGAAAATTCCTCCATGGGTCAAGGTGTTAGATCACAAAGGCAAAGAGTGCTGCAAGGCTTGTGTAGAAGGAATTGTTTAAAGGTTCAGTTGAAAGCAACATGGAGCCGAAATTAGGCCAAAGACGCAAAGATGAGACCCAAAATGCAATTAAGCATGATGAAACAATATTCCTTCCATGTTAATTTTTACGAGCCTAGAGAAGGTAAGGTTGGTGGTTTTTTCATGTTTAGAGAGTTTGAAAAAATGTTAAAGAAGACTCTAGGGAGTTCCTTTTTTCGCAATCAGTCTAGTCGGTTTGAAAAAGGGTTAAAATTATACCCAAAATATTTCTCTTCAATACCATTTTAATGAGTGTGATTGAGATAAGATCACTCAGTTATCTTTTCAATTTTAAGGAGTCTGAAAAGAGCTTAACTATGGAGTCATAACCTTTTTCTAGGTTTAGTCTCCTTAGCCCAAAAAAGTATAAAATATAACTAAGGAGAACTCTCCCGATGAGAAAAGTCTTCCTAGGCGTACCTTTTCCCAGAATAATATATTGGCTGGAAAAAGGGTTAAACTCATGCTAAATAGATGTTCTTTTTGGACCAATTTGCGAGTGTGAAAAGAATAAGGTCACTCAACAATCTTTTCATATTTAGGGATTCTGAAAAGACCTTAACTATGGACTCTGAGGGGGTTCCTTTTTCATAAGTAATCTCTAAGGCCCGAAAAAGAGATAAACCAAAACCAAGGAGAATGTTCCTTTTTCAAAAATTTAGTCCTCCAGGCCCGAAAAAGGGTTAAACTTAAGTCTGAGAATACTCTTCTAGTGAAAAAAATTTCTTAGATCATAACTTTATTCATAAAATTGGTCGTCCAGACAAAAAAAAGGGGTAAACTATCGCCAGATAGATGTGCCTTCAAATTTGAGTTTGGTGAGTGTGAAGGGAAACAAGATCACTCAACAATCTTTTCAATTTTTGAGAGTCTGAAAAGGGCTTAAACAAGACTCCATGGGGGCTACTTTTCTCAAGTAATCTAGACGATATCAAAAAGAATAATTAGAGTCTTGTTGGATGTTTCTTTCAAAATCTAAGAGATCTTGAAAGAAAACAAACCATGCTCATAGGGAGTCCCTCGGGTATAGGCCAGAAAAAGAATGAAGAAGAAGGATGATGCTTCAACACAAAGCTATGGAGGGACTAAACATGACTCTTGTGCCTATGAAGTACTTCAACATGGGAAGCAATTTGAAAACAAGTCTCTAACTAGGATGCCCATGGAAGGAAGGCTCTACCATGTAAAATATGAGACATTAATCCACAAGGAAGGTTAGTGTCACAATTCAGTGGGGTCAATCCTAAGGCCAAATGAACTAGGAAACAACTAATGAAAAAACTAAAGTAGGGAGAAATATAGCCTATATGCTAGTTTCAAGGTCAATACATGTCAGAACAGATCGATACGATGAACAAAATTAGAATAAAAATGTCTCCAATATCTAACATATAAGGCCAATAACTTTTCATCCAGAAGTTAATAGATCCAATATAGATAGAAACTTTGGAAAATAAGAGGTGATACTGAATACAAAACTTGAAAACAACAAACCTGGATTGTACAATATGTAGAAGGTACTGCACAACCTTATAGATCATGCATTGTATTAGTTCAAGTAGAGCCTGTTTCTAGGCTCTGACCAAAATTCTCTTCGATAGCCAACTTAGAAAGTTTCCCAAAAGGGAAGAAAACACAAACCATGATGTAAGTCTTCCCACGGTATAGAAACTGTAGTCATGGCTTCAAGGATAGCCTCATCTGAAGGAAATTCAAAATCCAATAAATCACACAAATGAGGAGGGCTGATAGTACCAAAGGGAGAAGTAAACTGACCATATTCCATATGATGATGGAGGTTTTGGCGAAGACTAGAAGAGTCTATCAATGAATAATTACAAGCACATGGGTTTGAGGATCTAGAAACAGTGAGATCAGACTGAAAAGGAAATTTGAGATCACTCATATCAAGAGGGGGAAGAAAGGGATCCCATGCCCCCATTGGATAAAAAAACTTATCAATTACTGAGACCAAGCCTCGAGAAGGAAAACATGATTGCATAGGTTCCTGCTTAGAAGCAATTGAACATCGAGGATAAGATGCCACATAATTAATCCATGGAGGGGTAGAGTCTACACGAACACTAGGAAAATATAAAGGGGCATCCTGAACTAACAACGAATTAGGATGGTGATTATCAGATTACAACTGGTCGATAGTGACAATTATTCCATTATGAGGGAAATGCATCACCTAGAAGAGCGTAGGCACCAAAACGTTCATAGCATATACATAATCACGCTCGCGAAGAATATTGAAATCTAACGGGCCTTGCACCACTATAACATCGACAAGGAAAATATTCCCACCTAACGAGATAGGAAACTGAGGAAGAATCCCCAAATATTCACTAGGATGTTTTTCAAAAGCCAACAATTCATGTGAAGCAGTCAAAATATCGCGAGAACCCAAAGCTTGCCAAGCTGAGGAGGATAAATACTTGCAAAGGCTCTTTCATCTACAATACATCGGTAATTTTTTTTTGAATTAAATTCAACCCTTATTTGAAAGGGTGCAAAAGAAGGAAGACAAGAATCAACAAGGTCATTCCAATCAAAGGAAACCATCCTAGGATTTGGAGGGGGTGTGCTCGAAGTGACCGGAATGCCCCCTTGTTATGAAATTACTGAACTAGAAATTCTAAAAACATATTCGGTAGACACATCACTCCCCATCAAAAGAGTGGGGTCAACCAAATATTATATCGGTGTAACCACTTTGGTAGACTCAACACTCTCCAAGAGTAGAGTGGGATAAGCCAAATATTTCATAGGCGTGACCACTTTAGTATACTCGACACTCTCTAAGAGAAGAGTGGGATCAACCAAACATTTCATTGGCACGACCACTTCCTCAACCACTAGCTAAATATTCTATGAGAAAACATGGTCTAAAGGCCCGTCACCCCACAAAAGAGGAGTGGGATTAGCCAAAGATTGCATCGGTATGACCACTTTCTCAACCACTGGATAAATAGGCTGTGAGACCACAAGGTCTGAAGGCACATCAACCCCCAAAAAAGGAGTGGGATCGGCCGAAGATTTCATTGACACAACTAGTTTCTCAACCATTGGATGAATAGGCTATGAGGAAACCTCATAAGGCTCAGAATAAGAAGAAATTGTAGACATGGACCACAATATTCATGTGTCTAGAAGGCCAGGGCATAAATGAGTAGGGTGATCTCCCTTGAAAAGCTTGCAAGAGAACTTAGGGTTACATATTATCCATCTAGGTTTCTCTACAGAATCAATGTCCCCAGCATGAATAACAGTGGTTGGTTGCTTTTCCTCAACATGACTCATAGAGGTTATTGACATATCACTCATATGACTCGCATTGATGAGACTCGTGCCCCAACACGACTTGCATTGGTTGGTTTCACATCTCCAACATGACTTGTATAGTTTGGTGATGGGTCAATAACATGACTCGCAGAAGCTACATACCTGTTTCCAATATGACTAGTACTGACTAGAATTTCCCCCCCAGCATGACTTGCAGAGGCTGGGTGATGGTCTTCAAAATGACTTGTAGAGTTCGATGATCTATCTCCAACATGACTCGCCTATGTTGGTGATTTCTTCTTCCTATTATTCCTCTTTCCATTTCATTTAGAATTTCAGTTACTAGTAGTTATACTTTCACCAGAGAAGGTAGATGGAGGAGGAGAAGACTTTGTTGATGAAGGAACATCAACATGATTCCCATGACATAATGTGCTTAACTTAGAAGTTTCAATAGCATTCAATAAATTTGGAATGGTACCCAACCAAACTGGTAGTCCCACATTCAACCCAGGAATGTACAACATGGCCATCAAAGAGACACCAACATTTCCAAAGAAAGGAAAAACATAAGAATCCCCTTGCGAAGGGGTTCCTTGGTTGGTATCATCAGTAATTTTTTCCATGAAGATATTATGCATAGATTCTTCCCTTGTGGGATCGTTTAAGTTCGTAAAAGTCTCACACACTGACTCTGGTGAACCAATGGTATAAAAACAACAACTATAAAGAGGCAGCTTCACATTTCTAAGTGGAAGGCCGAAAAGTCCTTATGACTGACGGAGTCAGAGGTCTACCACCTTAGGTTAGAGACCCAAAGTAATGACTCAATAACTCACTATGGAAAACTAGGGAGCACAGATCACACCACTAAAATTTCCTAAAGGAAAATCAAGCAAACAACTAACTAGTGGGAAGGACAATTACACCAATCGCTGCTAGAGAAAATTACTGGTGCAAGTGAAACTCGAACACGAAAGAACCCTTTGGGTATACTATGCAAAGCGCGATCCGACGTCTACCCTAAGTACTATGGAATACCCCCACAGTCACTTATGTAAGTCTATAAAACTAGGCAACTAGGTTGTCAGCTCACAGTCAGTCACTAGGAGGGTACAGTCGACAGCTAGGCTGATTGTAATGAGCAGGATAAAAAAGTCTGAAGCCCTTCAAGGGTACCAAAGGAACTTGGTCTAGAAGACAACTTAGGATATCTAACAAATTCGAGGTCCATGAGGCTCCATAGTCAAATTTGATCAGTGTGGTTCCCAAGAAATACCCTCAATATACAATCCCCACTACGCTTGGTTCGAGTTCAAAGGGGTTATCTCCTCTACCTTTCCTTATGCAACCTCGTTTTTAGCCCCTGTGTTAGAGGGCGGTCCCGAATATCTCTTACGACGCTGGAATTTAGAGACTCCCTCTCTCATACTCTAATGGTTTTTTTAGATGGCCTTGAAGAGTTTACTCTTCACACCTATTTCAAGGCCCTAAAAATCTAGACTAGTTGGTGAACCCTACAATTAGAAAGTCCAATAGATTTTAAGTTAAGCATTGATTTTATGGGCTTGATTTACTTATAGGATATGAACGTGCAACTGATGTTGTTTGAGACTCTTGAAAAAATGAAACTTATAAGAACATTGGCAAATAAAACTTTACACTAATCCTTCAAATGAAAAGAGATTCAAGGAAGAAAAAGCATGAACAATCCTTCAAATTTAAAAAATGCAATATTTTCTCCTTTCCATGCAAAATTCACAATGCAACTTTCGAGTGAAACAAAAGAGCAAAGGAAAGGATTTTATTTCTTATTTTTCTTTTGATATGCTTTCAAGATGAGAAGAAAACACAATGCTATGCTAATTTATTTTTCTTTTTCAAATAACAATGCAAAGCAAATGCAAAGAAAGAAAGAGACCTAAAAATCTAGTTTTTATTTTATTTTATTTTCTTCCAATCAAAGAAGAACTAACAAAAGATGTTAAAAGAAATTGCATAAGCTAAAAGCAAGACAAAAAAGATAGGAAACAAAGAGAGACAATAAGATTTATTTATTTTATTTCATAAACAATCTTAGCCTGCAAACTATCTAAACCCCAAACAACAGAGGCTTCTGGAACTCAGGAAGACCTGGGAACCACAATTTTCTTGTAAGGAAAAGAAAATATTTTGAAAAAATATCCAAAACAACAGATACGTGTGTTGTGCACAACCAACCTGCGTATGTACACAGGCTGTATATAATGCAGACCACGTTTGTACGTGTGTTGTATAGAGAACATGGCATGTACACCTCTGTAAATTTTCAAGAAACAAAAAATGTTTGGACAAAAAAATTGGGAGAGGGAAGCTGGTAGGAACCTGAAAGGTGACCAGAGACCCAACCTGACTCAGAACACTCAGAAATCTCAGAAAGAAACTGAAAATTAAATTAAACCAATATCTCCCACTAAGACCCTAAAGACACTCCCCAGTGGAGTCGTCATTCTGCTAGCAGGGAAAATCCCCCTATTACTATACTGGGTCAGATTATAGGCAGAGCATTGATATCCCTTAAAATACAATCCTATTTCTAAACTACCCAAAAAAATATGACATTAAAATATAAGAGAAGGGAAAGAGGGTGTACCTGAGGTCATTTTGGTTGGTGTAGACCTCTTTCTCCTTTGTAGTTTCTTGGACTGTTGGTCTCCTCCCAAAGCTGACCTGCAAACAATTTAAACAAAAAAGATACAATATCTTCTATCTCTACTTATCAGTGTTAGGGTTCAAATACAAATGTGAATTCATTAATCAAATAAGAAGAAAAACACAATATTTGGGACATAAACATAATTATTTTATTCAATTGTGAAGATTACAAAAGTCACAACCTTCTCATTGGCAGATGCTTCATGAACCTAGTCCAGGCTCCTCTTACTACAACTCCAAGTGCATCGTTCCCATAATACCTCTCTCAATAAATTAATCTCCTTGGGAAGTAAGGAAGGGATTTTATAGGGAGTGGGATGGAGGGGGAATGCTGAGGCCAAATCTCAGAAAGGGCTGCAAATCTTGGGCTAAAAGGGGAAGGGATTTTGGTATAGTTTCTCTGTTCTAATGCTTGATGTTGGAATGAGACCCAAAGACCTCCTTTATATGAAAAAATATGGTTATTAGGTTTGGGGACGAGATACAATGGGTGAATTGGTTGGGAAACCCTAAACTCCGCTGAACTCCTTGCAACTTTTGGAGGTAAACATGGGTTGTTTAGTATGAAGCTAGCATATGTATGTGGGTTGTCTAATATGTAGCTAGCATATGTATGTGGGAAGTAGTGTAGCAGGATGCGTACATGCTACAAAAAGTGGTTTTTTAAGAGAGAGTCTTAGCAGTAATTTGGTAAATTGTGCAAGTAGAAAGGCCAATTCCATGTATGCATCAGTAGGGAATTTTAGGGCTATAAAAATAAGAAATCTCTGATCTTAAATATCATTCAAGAAACAAATACATGTACTTAAATATAGATATGGTAATGAACAAGAAACAATAAAATCTTCACTTTCTTAATTCATAGACAAAACATATCAAATTATTAGCAAATATAATATGCATTCAAGTAAGAAAAGATTGGAAATAGAGACAAGAAAGAAGTTCTAAGCATCAAATAGCCTTTTCCAATTAGTACCAAATGAAACAAGTCTTAGTATTACAATTTGAAGCAAATTTTCCAAAATTCCACTGCTCTTAACCTCCCCCCCATCTTCCATTCCAAATGATAATTTTTATAGTTTTGTACAAAAAATGAACTATAACAAATTTCTAGAACAAAATAAAATAAATTTAAGATATGCTGCAAAAAATCTGCAAATATTTGAAAATCCTATGCCTAGAAATTTGTGATCTGGAAATGACTTGTCAAGTGCTAGAACTGATGTTGATTTTTATGTCTCAATAATTTGACGTTTGACTTAATTGTCGAGTAATCCTGTGCTTGGGAAAATCCCTGCCACTTGTAATTTGACTGCTCGAAAATGTGCGATATGTATATTCTGTTAATTGATCTTTTCCCTCAAAATTTGGATCAGTTGGGATTTCTTGTTCAAATGTGGATCTGCATATCAAGAATTAGTGCTTTGAAATATGGAATGATTTGGATAAGTTGGATTTTACCTTAAAATTTGGATCAGAATATCCTTTACTAGCATATGCTTTGCTCCAAATCTTGTTTCTAATCCCCTTTGAGATATTTACATACAAAACCTTTAATTACTCGAATCAATCCTTAGAAATAATGGACTACTTTCTTGTATGACCATGAGGATCTGTCAACCCTTCTTCCTGCAATCTGAAGATGATTGTTTGACTTTACTGGGCACGTGAAAATAATGTTTTGAAACATTTAGTCCTGATCAGATGATATTTTCTTCCAAATAATTGTGAAATTCCTAAAAATGCTTGTGAGCAAGGTAAATGGGTCCATTTTGGAGGTGGGTTTTTAACTGGTTTGGAAGATTCTTTATCGTTTGATCGGAAATGGAGCCCAAAATTCACCTCCTATAATAATGACAGGAACTGATATTTTCTCCATCTCTGGGAATCATCCTTCAACTAATTGTATGCAAGTTAACATTGATGAGCATATTTATGTTCCATTATTAGAAAATATACCCTTCATGCTCCAATACTTATAATTGGCATTTTTTGGTTGGTAAAAATTATTGTTTTTTCAAACGCTTCAAACACCTGCATTGACACTTAGAACCAACCAGTTTGTTGGAATTTCCATCAACATTTGGCACTTTCTATATGTGCATGAACTCCTTCCTGTGTATGAGCTTCACTTAAAGTCAATAAGTAGACTGGCTCAGGATTCCATGGGAATATTACATAGTTTCTTCAAAATAAATAGATATGTTCTCCCCTTTATTTCCTGACCATGACCTTAACACCTTATTTACCTTTGTTGATATTTGATAGAGGAAAATCTTCATGGAAATTATCTTTTTGGAATTTTGGTTCATAGTTGGGTGAATGATGACATGAAAGATATCGATGCCTTAGCTTTTCGAACATGGAATCCACTTGTAAACTTACTTATGAATGTTTTTATAGCTGCTTGGCACATCATGCTACATCAAAAATTTGAATGAGGACTGTAGATCACAAGCTTCTTCACTCCTTGACACCTAAAGACTTAGCTCAGACTTTGTTTTTCCACTTGTGAATACACTTGGGCTCTTGATTTCGAGTGCTTGTACATGACCCTTGATGATGTTAGAAAAACAGGATCGTGGAGAAATAAAATAAAACAAATGCGTAAACAAAACATAGAAGATACACAATACAATAGAGACACAGATTTACGTGGTTCACCCAGTGTGGGCTACGTCCACCAGAGAAATTGCCAGGTCCTTCCTTTATTATTATCCAACATATGAAGGGATACAACCTACAGAAAACCCACTGTAACTTCCTCTTCTTTCTCTCACAGTCTCCTATATTAGAATACAATATTCACCATCAACCATAGCTGCAATACATTTCCCTCATAAAAGAGGGATTCCTTCTAGGGAAAAAAACCCTAACATAATCTCTACCATTAGATCTGCAACCTTATAATGAACGGTCCAGATTTACAATGAAATTACAATATACATTTACAAGGCAATTTTTCCTTCGGGG
>ML858076.1:0-26524 GCA_009831015.1 Picea engelmannii
GGTTGCCCCCTCGAAGAGGCCTGTGAACATTGCTATCTGATTCAAAGTGCTATTTTTGTTGCTATTTCGTATATCATTTTTGTGTATTGTGAAGATTATGCTGGATATTTTACTGTTATTCTGTCATTTCTAGCATTTCGTTTTTGTTCTGCATATTTTATATATCTGGTATCTTGCAAGAGGAGTTTGTAGGTGTTTTTTATGCTTACACGCCAGTAGAGATTAAGGAAAAGATTGACCTTGTTGAAGGAAAGGTTTTCCTGAATCAATACTTTGTCAAGGACGAGGATGTGGATGCATAAATTTGTCCATGGGTTTCGGACACTGGATCATATCGAACCAGAGAAACGAAATATCATAAGACAGTGGAATTTTACTAGTAGATGAAATCCATGATGGGAAAGGTGATAGTGAAAATAAATTAAGCTTACAACGATACTACTCCAATTGGATAACATGCAACTGCAAATTAAGCCAGTCGATTACAAAGTCTCTTTACTAGAAGAGAAAATGGGGGAATTGGACTTCTCTGAGCTACAAGACGTCAAAAAAAAAGTTCCTAGAGATGTTTCAAATAACCCTCCTATTTGATTTCCTAAATGCTATGGTTAATGGTTTTTTGGTTTTTTAACTATAGAGGAAGAAATGTTCTTCCCTCTCCTCAATCTAGGTGCCAAAGCATAGGACAATGGTCTGCCACTTTTAGAAATTTTGAATGCAGTTATTGGTTTCACTCTCGATGTAGTTCATGGTATCAATCTATATCACAGACAATTTGGAAAGAAAAACTATTCTTATTATTGGTCTAGTTTCCCCAGTGGTCGTCCAACAACGTAGACTATGTATTTTTTCTCTGTTAATATGAAATTCCACCAGCTAGCTTAAAAAAAATAAAATGTGTAACATGCTATATTAATTAAAAATATTGAAAATCAAAACATCAAAAATTAAATGACATAACATTCTTAATCATTTTTTAAAAAGTCAAATTTAAAATTTAAAAAACATTTAAAATTAAAAAAAAAAAAAAACACCATAAAAAATAAAAAAATGAATAAACAATATGTGTAACACTACTAAATATTACATCTAATAAAAAAAGAACTCTAAATGGTTCTAGTCAAGGAGACAACTATGTTTTATACCCTATTAACAAAGACAAATAAATATATATGTTTCTAGCCTTCTTATGATTGACTTGTTAACAATATATTTTCAAATTTCTTTAGAGTATAGAGGAAATACAAGCTCAATCCTTGAGTGATTCTTGGTCCATGGAAAAATATTTTTTCAAATTCTAAAATGTTAACTATCTTGAATATGGTGACTCATATATGCGTCCCACTGATAATGATAATGTTGTTGTGATGGCAACTCAAGTATTTTCGGAGATCGTGGAAAAGGTGTGTAGTGTAAATTAGTTGTATAAGATTTCAGCAATTATTTTCATAGTTTTCAACAATAAAAATAATACTTAATATTGTTGATGAATGAACAACATCGGGAAGACATTCTACCATATATATGACATGATATTTATAATACAAAGTATAAATATATATAAGAAATATGTAGTTATTTATTATCCAAGGGACGCATCCTTTCATGGATGGTCACCATATGTTTTATATATATGGAACACTCATCATTGTAATAATAAATTCATATGCAATATCATCTCTTATGAAAAGTCAACATGGTATCAGAGCGGGACCGGACTTAATTCCCTCACAGGGGGGGGCTAGGAAAATAAGAGAGATAGCTTGGCGTGGTCCAACTTCAGAGGGAGTGATGAGGTATAGATGCATTGTAGGGTAGTGGATGTCATAGGGACATGTTGTAGCTATTTGAGAGCTACCCACAAGCCTTGTATGCATTGGATGTGAAGTCACAGGGGTGGAAGTGACAAGGTATAGATGCATTGTGGGTAGTGGATGTCCTGGAGACATGTTGCAATTATTTGAGAGCTACCCACGGGCCTTGGATGCATTGGTTGTGAATTTGCACGGGTTCACATGATGAGGTACAGATGAATTGTGAGGTAGTGGATGTCATGGTGACATGTTGAAGCTATTTGAGAGATACCCATAGGCCTTGGATGCATTGGTTGTGAATTCATGTTGTACTATGGATATCCGATGAGTTTGGAGTGAAGTTTGTATACTTTAGAGACAAGATTTGGCATGATAAAGAATTTATCCCTCGTTGAGAGGGAATGTTGATGTTTGAACAACATCGAGAAGACATTCTTCCATATATGTGTGTGTGTGTGTGTGTGTAGTTATTTATTATCCAGGGGACGCATCCTTTCATGGATGGTCACCATATGTTCTATATATATGGAACACTCATCATTGTAATAATATATTCATATATAATATCATCTCTTATGAAAATTCAACATGGTATTAGAGAAAAACTGGGCTTAACTCCCTCATAGGAGGACCTGAGAAAATAAGAGAGATAGCTTGACATGGTCCCTCTTCAGAGAGAGTGATGAGGTACAGATGCATTGCATGGTAGTGGATGTCCTGGGGACATGTTGTATGTATTTGAGACATACCCACAGGGATTGGATGCATTGGTTGTGAAGTCACAGGGGTGCACGTGATGAGGTACAAATGTATTGCGGGGAAGTGGATGTTCTAGGCATATGTTGCAGTTATTTGAGAGCTACTTAGGGCCTTGGATACATTGGTTTTGAAGTCACAGGGGTGCACATGATGAGGTATAGATGCATTGAGAGGTAGTGGATGTCATGGTGACATATTGAAGCTATTTGAGAGGTACCCACGAGTCTTGGATGCATTAGTTGTGAAGTCATGTTGTACTATGGATATCTGATGAGTCTAGAGTGAAGTTTGTATACTTCAGAGACAAACTTTGGAATGATAAAGAATGTCTCCCTCATTGAGAGGGAGTGTTGATGTTTGAACAACATCGGGAAGACATTCTTTCATNATATATACAAAGTATAAATATATATAATTAATATGTAGTTATTTATTATCCAAGGGACACATCCTTTCATGGATGGTCACCATATGTTCTATATATATAGAACAATCATCATTGTAATAATATATTCATATACACTATCATCTCTTATGAAAAGTCAACAAATATTAATGACACCGACTAACAAAACGACTTACATGAAATGAGGACGACCATTTACAATCATGTATGTATCATAAAAACCTTGTGAGAAGTACTATGAATACCTTGTTATTCCCATGCCCATGTTAAGTATTTGTACCCCTAATGTTCAACCATTGCACCTATCATCTCCATATCAACCTATTCAACCTTTCTACACATGTATATTATATGAATCACACATCATATACATTTTATGTAAAATGTTAAATCAAGACATATATCAAAACCATATATTAAAAAGGTTTTGAGATCAAAAATAAATATCAAAATGTGTTATCAACATCAATTTAAAAATATATATATTAAGATTCAAGATGATGATGTCAACGATAAAGGTAAATAGTTTTGGATTCAAGATGATGATGTCAATCATGTCTCCGAGGTGTAGGACAGTCGGTGATAGAGTGTTTGTTAAGGCACTCCATGATGTTAAAGTCACCGGTTCGAAACCTGTGGGGACAAAAAATCCAGCCATGTTAAGGGTTGGTATGGCTTAGGCCGGGTGCGATCCCCAGGTGATTTTGACGGCTTAGATGCCCCTGAGTCGCAGTTTCTTAGCCACGGGTTAATCCCACATGTCACAGACAAACTAACAAACAAACAAAAAAAATGATGATGTCAATCATAAGGGTAAATAGTTTTGAAGGGAAAGAAAAAAACTATTTTTTTAATCATATTTTCACCCCATCTCCTTATAAGTTTACTTAAATTTCAAGTGTAGAGACTCACTGAATGAGATATTAAATTTTGCATCCAACTAGCATGTTTTTTTTTTACAAAAAACACATATTTTTCATGTATTTATTTACAAGAAATACTTATTTTCTTGTATTTCCCTAAGGAAATAAGTAGAAAATATAATTAAAAAAAAAAGTAGTTTTATTTCTCTTTGAAAAATTGTAACTCTTATTTTATTATTTCCTTAGGATGCCCATTTTAGACCTCAAAAAATTTCAACCCATTTTACACCTCAAAAATTTTGAAATGTATAAACTATAGATGTTGCTTATTAATCAAGAATATTTTTTTTTAAATGTGTTATCAACATCAACTTTAAAAGAATCATTAGGATTCAATATCATGATGTCAATGACAAGTGTACATAGTTTTGAACTTTAAAAGAATCATTAGGATTCAAGATCATGATGTCAATGACAAGTTTAAATAGTTTTGGATTCAAGACAATGATGTCAATGATAAGTGTAAATAGTTTTGGATTCAAGATGATGATGTCAATATAATGGTAAATAGTTGTGGACGCAAAGGGGAAAAAACTACTTTTTTAATCGTATTTTAGCTTCATTACTCAAATTTCAAGTGTAGTTAGTCATTGAATTTCAGTTTAACTCAATGTGGGGTCCATCAAAAGTATGCAAAGTCTCTTTGATGTAGAATTTAATTATCCATTCAACTCCTACACTTGAAATTTAAGTAAATTTATAAGGAGATAAGTCAAAAAATATGACTAAAAAAATAATTATATTTGAAATTTTGAAACATGTACATTAAAAAATGATTATTATTAATAAATAAATATTCAATAGATATTTAATTCAATAAGTATCAATATGTAATCTACAATATTAATTAATGTTATATATATTACTGCAATAAGGTAATTTAGGATATATACCATCATATTTAAATTACCATTATGGCAATTATTGGATACAGACAGAGAGCACACATAAAACTGGTTGGTATAAGTACATAACACAATAGTAATGGTTGGCATGAGTAGCTAACACAATAATGCAACAATGGTCTACACAGATCGATGTCAGTGAAGCTTTAAAGTCACTTTCTTTCTGTGGAAAACATTAAATCGTTGCAGTCTCGATGTCAGTAAAACCTTAAAGTCGCTTTCTTTCTGTGGAAAACCTGATTGAGGGGAATAATTTTGGCTTGAACAAACATGAAACCATGCATGCGTTGTGTGTTATTGTAATAAAATAACAGAAAATGTTAAAAAAAACTGCGTAAAGGGTATCTCATGGTTTCATTCACCAACATTTTTTTGCATCAATGGGACGCACAGTGAAAAATTCATTACGATATAATATCGTCGAGTGCAACAATTATTAAAACCAATGAATATTTCACTATATCGTATATGCTTTAAGATAAATTTATGTACCCCCACCTAAGTGCAGAATACCCTCATAAGCCTAGGAGGCGCGTCCATTTATTGTCGAAGCATGGGATCCAAGGATTTCCGATTAACTTTTATTGAAATCTGATCACAAATTGTTGGAACTCTATATTCAAAAATGCAATTTAAACAATAAAAAATGGTGATTTCACAAAGATATATTTCACCAAATTCTAATGAAAAAATTCAAAAAATTGAATGTTTGTACAACGTCATTCTTAATAAGTGTAGACAGTTGTCATCCATATAAAACTGTTATTGGGCCGTTCCCCTTGTGGTCATAGCAAACTTTCTAAATTTTAGTCTAGGGATCAAAAAAAATTGTATTTACACCAAAACATGCAGATCTCCTTTAACAACTAAAGTAACAAACATGTAAAAGTGGTGGATGAACAATGTGATCCCCCAGTTAGTCATCGTACAAAGAGATGAATGAATCAAATAGCTCAGACAAAACAAAGCAAATAATGTGAATGAATTGTAAAAATGTAATATCATGACTTGTTAAGTAGCTTGTTCAATGGCTTCCATGACACTTGTTAGTGCAGGAGATAACACGTGTCAACTTCATAATTATTTCTTCGATGCTTGACTCATCCTGATATACAAAATATGGTTTATGGTCATCTTCGCGTTACTTTGCTTTGTTGTTGTTAGTATATTAAGCCAAGTGGAACCAGTGTCATTGTATGTTGTATGTAGGCAAGAGAGTCAATAATCCTCCTTCTAAATGTCATAGTTTAATTGTTCTAAGTTTTGGTTCTTTTACGGGTATTGTGACTCTCCTCAACTTTACAACTACAAGCGAAGCGAAAGTGCAATTTTTTTTATTTTTATTTTTAGGAAAGAAGGCGATGATGAAAACAGTTTAACCACACCACTGACGATGAACGCAATCACACAGTCCAAGCAACAGGAAACTATGACTCCACGCACTGGCACAAGGAAAACTGGGCGCAACATGCGTAGAACAACAAAGAGGAACAACTACCCGCCCGACGCAAACAAGACCACGCCTACAAGCTAAGGAACAATATCCCCCTACCAACACAACGACCTTGATGACCAAAGACTAGAACCTCAAGGCGTGCCAAAAGAAAACTTACAATGTTGGACAACACTCACCCGGAAGGTACCAACTCCGGCCAAGTTATCATTCGTCACTATCCAATAGGGCACACCATAATCCCCTCATCAGGAATCATGTCATCCCCAGATGATGGATGCATCAATAACCTTGGCACAACAATCCTAACGGGACCAAGGATTCAAGAAAATCCAGCGCGCTAGGAGGCAGAGCAATTGACACAAGACTTCACCCACCCCCAAGCAACGAGTCAGCAAGACACGACATGACGTCAACAAGAGAGCGCAAGCCATTACATGACTTAGCCAACCACCCAACCATTAATCAAGTCTTAAATTAGTCAATAATTACCAATCTAAATTAACATAACTTCCACTCAAATTTAGCACGTCTAAATCACAATTTAGTCAATATACGCCAATCTAATTTAGCATTAATGACAATCTAAATTTGCAATTCTAAATTAATATCTAAATACAATCTAACCTTGAAGTTGACATCATAACCAACATTAACAGTATCAAGGTACAAAATGAAATTATCACACTTGTTGACGATAATAATTTACAATTAGTCTTTAATGTACCATCAAATTTAGCATGAAATGCCAATCAAATGGAGCAAGTATGAATTTTAATTTGGTTATCAATGTACCAATCTAATTTAACACTAAAGGAAATCAATTAAGAAAGTCTAAAATTAAGTCAATACTAAAGCTATAAACAATAAATGCAATCTAAATGGACAAGTCTGTTTAATTTAAATATGAAAACTAAACCGACAAGTCTAGTCTAAGTTAATCTAAGGGTTGTCTATTCAAAATACAGGGTGTGGTTGTCATTAATATAAATTAAAGGCTGTGGCTGTCATTAATATCATTAATAATATAAATTAAAGGTTGTGGTTGTCATTAATATCATTTATGAATGTTCTCTTCAAAAAAAAGGGTGGCTGTCATAATATAATATTACTGGCAATGAAGTTAAAACGCAGATAGTGATAAATTCATATCATTCAATGGTATAATTTCATGGTCAAGTGATGTTAATAAATAAGAATTGCATGCAACGCAGGCCCTCATTGATGGAAACACATTCCTAATGAGGGTAACATGCTAGGTATCAAGCAAAGTCACAGGCTGTAACAATGTGGGAAATTCATAAAGGTTCTGGAGTAACAAGAGCATGCTCTCCAAGATAAATTTCTTGCAGTGTCTCAAGGCACCGCCTTACTGTCAGACAAGGGAAAACGCAGTCAAAAGTGATACACGCAGCCCAAATTCACTGGGTGAACAGCTGGTAATAAAAATAAAATGCAAGGTTACATTCGCCCTCCAGGTGGTATAGTTGTCTCAATTAAAGGGCTCGCTACCAGGCACAGCCATACGCTATTCCTACTCCACAGTAAATATTAATCAAGAGTATTGAGACCAAAATAAAACTGAAGGATTGAAATTCTGGTAACAATTCATACTCACGGAAATATATAAACGTTGTCAATAAAGAATATACAATCATCGTTGCCAGTAAATATAAACGCCTTGCCATTAAGTAAAGTGGTTGTACAATATTCACCACAGAATGGAAATATAATCGTTGTCATAAAAGAAAGATACATTCGCATTGCCATCAATAAAATTGTAATTTCCATGAATTGTAATCGCAATGCCATTAAATGAATTCATGGTACATTACTCACCACAGGTTGGAAATATATAATCGATGTTCTACACAGTCGAAATGCACAGATAAATTAAACGGACTGGGGAAAAATTCGTGGGAAAGGACGTCGTTTTCACAGTGAAGAAAACAGAGATCCACGTTGGGATTGATGGCCAAAATCACAGAGGTTTTCAGGTAAATTGTTGAGGTTAAAAAGCAACGATTTTGGTCCAAAGAATGGCAAATCGTAGCCTTGGCAAATGGGCAAAATCGGCAGGTAACACTTGGGAAAAAACGCAGTCTTATCCAGCAACAAGGGAAATCTCAACAAGTGTCAATCGTAATGAAATAAGAAACAAAATGCAAAAAATGAAATGACCAAATTCACCAGGTAGTCAAGCTATGGTTGTGGTCTTAAAAGTGGCAAATCGCCAGAGCATTAGATCCAAAAATGAAAACACCTTCATTATATAAAAATGCAAAGCAATATACCCGACAGGGAGTACAACAAATAAAAAGAACGCAGAGTTAAAAATTAGGGAAATAAGAACTATAACAATGGCGGATTTACTCAACACAATAAGGTGCAAAGACCCTCAATCATCAGGGGTAGACGACTGGGTAGAAACATCATTTTCTCATCATCCACGCACATAAAAGTAGGGCATTTGGATCCATAAGTCTATTAACACCGAAGTGACGACCGTAGATCCAGCTCTTGGCAGACTGCTCAGGCATGGACTGATGAGCTAGGGACGAAGGAAAAAATAAACCACAAAACATCACAAATCAATAAACCATAAGACGGTCAAGACATGTAGGGATCGAAGCCAAGGGAATCAACCAACGACGAGCTTACGACTATGGGGGGATTCAGTTATCAACTAAACGATAAGACCATCATTTTCTTTACCCAAACAAAATACAGAACTAAAAGCACAAGTATTATAATAATCTATCATGCAAAATTAAAGGAAGCGTATCGTAGCCCAAGTTGCCCGCTCTCAGTTGTTGTCCCGCGCGCTCCATGCAACTCTTGCTTGCCGACCGATGAGACTTCACTGGTACCTCCCAGCCAACGCTAGGGGTACTCTTCTTCCCCCTTAGCCCCCCGAGCCACAAAGCGTCCACGCACACTAAAACAGAGAGCAACTAGCTCTCATCTCGCCTCACAAGGTCGAGCTACCACTCCTCACCGAGTTGGGTATCCCAACTCTCACAAGCTAAGTCAGTCAAGTATAAAATTTTGCAGTGTAACGTTACGCATAACAACAAAGCTCATCATCCTTCTCCTCCCTCCATTATATAGATTTTCTAAGTCATTTACTTTCCCTAATTCCCATTTAATTTGTTATTATTAATTTAATTCATAATAATCCTCCCCATACATGTGTCACCCATCCCCTTCATTGCACCATAAATTAATTTCCTTAATTAAATAAATTACCCCTATTTCCCTCACCCACCTAAAATCATTCCTAGAATCGCTCCTAGGTGTCCCCATATTCCCTTACAAGTTTTAATGACTTACCCCTTACTAATTTACTAGTTGAGTTTAATTTAGAAATCTCTTAAATGCTAGATACCTTACTAAGTTAGACTTTCTGCTTTTTTTTTCCTTGTGTTTCCCCTTTCTTTTTATGTTTCCCACTTTTTCCTAGTTTCCTAATTTCTTTAAATTTCTCTCTTTCCCTTTTTATTTAAAACCCAAATTGGCAAGCGTAGAAAATCAAATTTTTCCCTTTTTTCCTTTTTAATTAATAAATTTTAAATTAACATATGAGACAAAACAATTATTTCCCCTTTTCCCCCTTTTTAAATTTTATCGCCCAAAAGAATTTTTTTTTATTTTTTTTTTTTAAATTAATGAATTGCTTACCCCTTTCTCGTCACATGGTTAATGATGATTATTATTATTATTTATTTATTTTTATTTTTATTATTATATAAATACATATTTTTATTTTTATCACAAGTATCTCTTAGACCTAGACTTTAATTTCCTAGGTTGGGCGACATTTTATTAGGGAATTTGTTTTAAATATTTTTCATCATAGTATTCATTCTAAGGCCATATAGGTTTATTCATTTATTATTTTACAACGCGATGTGCCATTCATGACGCACTAGGTGCTCCAAGGATGCCACTCACCCCATTTTGTTTCCCTTGCGCGACGTGCACTTCAGGATGCGCTACGTGCTCCAAAGGTTCCACTCGCCTCTTTCCATTTTTCTTGCACGAAGTGCCCTTCAAGACGCACTACGTGCTCCAAGGGTGCCACTCACCTCTTTCCATTTTTCTTGCGTGACGTGCCCTTCAGGACGCACTACATGCTCCTAGGGAGCCACTTGCCTCTTGACTGACTTGGTAGACATCAAAAACCCCTGGAGTCAATACTCTGCCAGGTGATCTTGTGGGAGACTAAGGGCCTCTAAGGAATAAGGCCCCTGCCTTATTGCGCGACCCTTAGAATCATCATGAGCGACTGTCGCAGTCTAACCTCACGGCATCGTGGGTCTGATCGAACTAGGTAGTCGTTAACCTACAGTTTGAGCCACGGCGGGAGTGATAGTAGGCTGTGGCAGGGCTGTTGTCCACACCTCTCCCTCAACCTCTCTGGTAGTCATGCATGACCCCTCTACTGCACATGTGATTCTGGTTGGAAAACTATCGTCAGCCTGCATCATCAACGAATCATGTCATAAATATATCCATAATCATATCATCTAATCAGATGCAGAAATATCATATATAAAAAAATCAAACCCCAATAGTCTACTCCCAGACTCGATTCAGAGTCCAAGGGGTTCCATCGATGCCTCTGCATCCTCGAGGTCCAAAATCCTGCACACTCAGTAAAACCGAGTCAATAGCACATGTCTATGTCAATGCAGCAAAACAACATGTCATCAACCCATAATGCGTCATAATCAAAATCAAATGCTTAATAGTATAATAATCTGGATCACTTGCAAGCAAGTGTCCTCAAAGAATAAGTTCGCTCAGTGTGCGCAAGAGCGGGATGTTACAGGGATATTTTTTGTTTAACTTTGCTCAAAATTCGGTAAGAAATTGTTGGATCTGTATATTTGAGTGGTTAATTTTGTATAATCTGAGTGCTCCAGGATTTTTCAGCATGTTGAATCTATTTTTTCATTCAGAAATGCAATTTAAACAACAGAAAAATATCATTTCATGTAGCCAGATCCCAAGAAAAAAAGTCAAAATGTAGAACAATTAGACAACACCCATTCAAAATGCTCAACATACGAAATTGAAGTTTTTGTTGCTATTGAAGGTGGATAACTTGGTCAGAATAGTTTTTTGAAATAGCTACATGTCTCCAAGGACAAATTCAAACATATCTCTATACAAATATCAAGAAAGTAAGCAGAGGAGGAGATAGATGATGGAATTGTTTTGCCTTGTTGAATGGTAAGTAGACCCTTACATTAACTCCTTGTTGAATGGTAATTTGACCCTTACATTAACAATATATTCCATACCTGAACTTAACTGGATTGTATATTTTTTCCATCCAAGGGACATGCAACTAAGTCAATAGTTAAATTTGCTCCATGCCAATTGGATGAATCGAATCTACAATCGAGATAAGGATTGTCATCTTCCATAGGAGCAAGATTCAGTAGTATGGTAATTACCTCTCATGTATTCCATAGGAGTAAGATTCAATGGTATGCTAATTACCTGTGATGTATGCAAATTCAAGTAGAGATTTAATCTAACTATATACTTAAATATATTTGTAACATAGCCAGCTCCCACCTGAGCAACAATATGTGTGGAAACTAATTAAATTATTAATATTTATTGCCAAACAAATTCTTGTAGCTTACCAGTCCCAGATCACACACATATTTGACCATTTGACTGATACTATAGTTCTAATTACATCTAATAGTGTATATTAAACATGAATATAATTGTTCAAGAAATAGAAAACACACAGCATTCATATAAATTATTTACAGAGTGGAATTTAACATAAAAACGGAACAGAAACAATTATATGTTAATGATTAACCAATTGATTGCAATCAAAGAATGAACCTCCTAGCCATAAGCATTGCTGATCATTTTCTCTCATCAGCAAGCCACCCCTGAGTTGAGGCTATGAGTCCACAAGGAGATCTGTCCCATTAGTTATCCACTCTCCACACAGAGTATCCCTAAACCTAGGTTCGAGTCTCACAGCTATTCCAAACCTCTAGCTCTCTATTTTCCCCACAACCTACACTACCTAAGGAATTTACCCCCTTCACTACTCACAGTCCCTCAGGTTGTACCATTCATTTATCAGGGCCATTATTGAATTCAGTTGGTCATTAATCACTCATATGGGAACTCCAGGAACTCTCATTCATTTCATGTTTTCTCGCAATAGCCTTCACAAGGCTCTGAGACATTTCCTCAACGGGAAATCGAACCACAAGCTTACAACCCAATTTACTGACACACAAGCCTTTATCATAGCATAAAAACACATCCAAACAATGGTTTTCTTCAAGTATACCATGTTTGGTCCTCTTCTTATCCCTCTACCCTTCTTTGCTACCCAAAATATGTATGTAAAAATTGTCTCCTATTCTGCATACGAATTTTCTCATCTTCCTTGCTTTCTTGACTCACACTCTTCTCAAGGATGATTGTACCTCAACCCATTCTCTCCAATAACTATGGGATGTGACCACTCGCACCCACCCTCTTACATGAGTTTAATTATTGGCCTCTCATACACTCAATCACCAAATAGAAGGTTATACACAAAGATAATAATTCCAAGAATGTGGGTTGGATTAATACCCATGAATAATTCCCCCTTGGACCCCTCTCTCTCATGGAATCATAAACCCCCATCATTCTTCATCTCTTTCATATCACAGCTGGTGATTATTACTTTTATTAATTATTTTTATGTTCATAATATGCAAATCATCCCCCGACCACATTAAATCAATATAGGCTCTTCGCCTCAATGCATCGGCTCACCAGCCTAATTCACATTTATACAATTACATTATAATTCATGGGGATTAGAACTAGGGATTTTACATCCCCTCCCCCTTATTTTTTCATTTTCCTCGGTGCACACACCCTACAGGTGTAATTTCATTTTACAATTCTGGCTCCCCGACCAATAATCAACATATAGGCTCTCTGGCCTGAAATCACATAGGCATTCCAACCTAAAAAAATTACATAGGCACTATCGCCCCAATACCACATATACATAGGCACTTTTTCCCCCAAAATCACAAATACAAAGGCACCCTGGCCCGAAACATATACATAAGCCATTGGCATTCCCCTACAACTATCTCATTTTCCACCAACTCTCTTCCCATTGACCTGCCCAACACAAGGAATGTACCATTCGTTTATTAGGAATAATCCAATGGATGCGCCATCTGTTTATCAGGATTAACCCAAGGAATGGTGTTCCACTCATTTATCAAGGTCAACCCAAGGAATGTGCCCCCTTCACTGTCATTCGTCCCTCAGGTTGCACCATTCGTTTATCAAGGTCTCTTTGGCATAGGTAACTAGGAATCTCACTGTTGGGAACTCAAGGGACTCGCTTCTAGGAAGAATATCAGTAAAATAACCAGCAAAAAACTTTTTGTTGTAGTGCGACCCACACAAGAGTGCACTCTTCAGTCCTGACAACCAAATTCTTTGACAGTGAAACTCGCACTAGAGTTCACTCTTCAGGCCTGACAACCTAGTTCTTTGACAGTGCAACTCACATAGGGGTTCACTCTTCAGTCCTGACAACCTAGTTCTTCAACAATGTAACTCACCCTCTAGGCTCATGCATCCCTTTCATTGTTAACAGTTCCTTAGGTGATCTATCATTTTCTAAGGTGTTCTCACGCAGACAAATTCCAACTTGTTGCTAGAATTTCACTAGCAATATACAACCTGTGGCAATCATCCCATATGCATTACATGCATACAATTAGTATGAGACATCATCATATAATTATAAAATTTCAAATCTATTTTACACAGGAAAACAAAATTTCCCAAACATGAGTCTTTTTGCTCGTAATTTTTTGGCTCTTATAGCAGTAGATATCAGTCTTCCTTATAGGATTACATCCCTTCCATATCCAAGATTATTTCCCTTGCAATCTTCGCAATTCCATGTAGCCAAACAAATTGTTAGTATATCGTAACAATTTTCAATTATTAATTTCTCAAATATGGTTATATAAGAAAAATAAAAATTCCCACGCATGAGATTTCATTCCTACACCTGTAATATTCCTCAACTTTCTTGCATCCAAACAAGATTGTTAGCACTCATGCATACTTTTAGCAGTTCATGAAATGATATCAGAATTTTATCTACACAACAATTCAACCATTTCTAACCACTATTCACATTAAAATGGAATTCTAACATTTATCGTATTATCTAGAATGACACTATCATTCATTGTACATGCATTATCATCATATCAAGATTTTCATAATGCAATCAAACTTTACCAATAAATAAAACAAATGTGCCAATAATCCAGGCCACATCTACACAATGCATCATTCCATTGATTCTGGAATACCATATGTTCATGTCATGTATTCCACCATTTGAGTTGGAAGGTATGGTCCATGCCTTAATACACCATCCAAATCTTCCCCATAACCCATCTGATCCTTTGGATACCTTCCTATTCAACTCATACACAACACTAGGAGTATCATCCCTTAGTTTTATTTAGTGTAGGCAAAAAGGTTACATTCCAAACCTCAGTTACATAGGGAATAACCATCATTCACTTGGATGGAACTATAGTATTTCCATATCTAAACTCATCCTGGCCTCACACATGACCATCTCAAATGGTATTCATTGTTATAGTAGGAGTAATGTCTCCCGACTTAACTTGATTATGAATTCATAACCAACATAACATAATATGCAATTAAATTACCCATAAATGCATTCAAGCAACAACCAATAATTGCATACTCAAGGCCTCTCGCCTTTTCATCGATTCAAATATTGATATTAGAATAAGGGAATTATTACCTTCATTCCCTTCAACATTTATATATTATAACAACCCCAAATGCATACCTGCATGGTTGTTATCAATTTACTTGATGCTACCTGATCTTTTTACATTTGTAGAAGCTTGTTGACTCCCTTCACTAATTTTATTGGTCAACATTTTCTCCATCCTCATTTGTCTTCATATGGATGGATATCATAAAAAAAAATATCGTCATGCTATAATCATGTTTCTTGGATACAAAATCCATCATTAATTTTATTCAAATATCACATCATCAATATTTCATATATATATGTATATACTAATATTAGTCTATAATCATGCCACCAACATGTTCAGGCATGTCTACATGCACAAATGTAAATGTGTTGACCTGCACAGAATAGATCTAGCTAAACAATGATACACACATTTGCAGAGAGAATTGGAAAAAGAAGAAGAATGGAAAGAATTATCATTAACCATTGTGAATAATGAATAATTTACACATGATATACTCTGTATAACTCAATGAGTTCGACTTGAGGTGAACCAAGTCACCATAGTGGTGGTCTAGAGTGATCTGGACACACACCAGCAGTTACGGGAGTGAACTGCCACCTATTCTAGTCTCTCAGCCAGTTACAGGAGTGAACTGCCACCTAGTTGAGTTAACTAGTCAACTAGTCTTCAGTTAACTGACTGAACATAAATTAGTGAGGAGTTAACTCAAGGAATCAAGGATAATGCTCCACTTTGGTGATGATACCAAGGCAAGGTCGAATTAGCATGGTGATGATCCCAATGTTGCATGGTGATGATCCCAATGCAACATCTAAACTCAACTCAACTAGTCAAATTGAAGTGTGAACTGAAAGAGAATATTATCCAAGTGGAATATTCTCTCCTAAAATATAGGAGACTGGATAATGACTAATTATGACTAATAAACAAATAAAAACCTTAGGAAAAAGAAATCTTAGGTGTGTGTGAATTAACTCCAACAACAAATGCACATGAGTATGCACCAAGCATTTGACATTTCATGCCACCAACATGTTCAGGTGTGTCTACATTCACAAACACACATTAGTATGCACCAAGCATTTGATCTTTCATGCATATTTAAGCACATTCATTCTCTCTTTAGTCTATGCATCATGCGTCAATTCTATAACGCACTCTGGTGCATATCTATTTCATATTAATTAATTATCTAGCTTTATTGTTGTATATGGATGTCTTTGAATACCTGTAGAACCTTGTTTCCCTGTGCGTTGCTATTTTTCTCAATTGTGCACCATTGGCCCCTATTCTACACCTTCTAGCCAAGCCTCGCTTATCCATTCTACATTTCCAACCACTAGTTGGTCCACTAGTGCTACCATATTGCAACTACTTTATTCTAAAAATCATGTCCCAACATCTTTTGGCTAAATTCTCAATATTCATAGTGTTGTAACATGCATCATTTCAGTTGAACATTAATACTGCAATCTAATTAACCACTTCCCATTTTTCTTGACCAAACCGGCCTTTGAATACCATTATCATTGATTGGAATTTCAACATTTTGAAATACTTCTTTTATGTCTTATTTCTAATACTTTGTCGCCCATGTCGTTGCTCAATATTAAATATCTCTCTTCACTTCATTGAGTGATTCACTATGAAGAATTTTTTGGCCATTCAAGACCACCCTGGTGTTACACATTATTTTCGTCACCCTTATGACTATTAATGATGTAAACCTATATGTTTCCTTCAGAGGGGTCAGTGGCCTAAATTCCTGAAGAAAGAAGGGAGAAGAACTTTGCCTGAGAGAAGAAGTTGTATTTTCCTTTGAAAAAACCCTATTAAGGAGGATTTCCGCAGGCTGCTATATACACAGGGTGCAGAAATGCCTGATTTCCATAGGTTTCACTATAGCTAGGTTGCAGAGTTTCCACAGGTTGCATTATAGCTAGGGTGCGGCGACCTCCGTGCATGGGAAAAAAACAAACATTTTCTCCATGCTTCTAGAAGGAGAAGCTTCTATGGTGAGGTGGCCTCCGAATGGTTTGGATCTTACTCGCTTTCATGATTTAGTGGGATCATCCTAACCTCCTCACCTTATCCTCTTCATCTTATAAAAAGAGAGGAGCTCTCATGGAAAAAGTTAGTTGGTTTTGGAGCTTGGCTTTTTTAGTTGAATTGAGCTTGGGAAATTTATGTTGGCTTTGAGATTTTCTTTGTCAAGATAGATTGTGAGTAGCTATCAAATACACAGTCTCATAATCCATTGGAGCAAGAAGTGTGTGGGAAGCAAGGAACTGTTGGAAGGAACCTAACAAAATCAAGGCATCTGGTTGTATCTTTCTTCCATATTATATAATACAGTGGCATGTTTCTTTCCCACAAAATCATTCTCATTTTATTGCATGAATCCTTGATCGCATGCATAGGTTTTTATTGAATATATTACTGTTGCTTTCACTTTGGTTGGTTTGTGTTTCATTGTAGGACCAATATCACAAGAACACCAGATCCAAGAAGGGACAACAAATACATAAGGAAGCAATATTTAAGGTATGTCACTTATCATTTCTTTGACAATAGATTTGATGACTAGAGCCTAGGGAAAGCTCCATGTTCTGTCTTGTTTTTTTCTAGATCCAGGTGGATCTAGGGAAATTATTTTATGTCCTCATTTACCAATTTATCCTACAACACTTGGTCCAATGGAAATACCACCCTTTTTCATTTGCACATGTACCTTGCTTTTGTTGCGCACTCTAATAAAAGAGACATATTTCTTGCTTGTGTAATTTTAGACAATAGTTGCTAGATCATATCTAACAATTCCTTCTTCCTACATTCCCATGATTTCTCATAGAGATGACTGATCCATCCATAATTCACACCTCATCTCATGATATCCTTTCTCCTTCTCTCGCAACAAGCTTTCCACTTCCCATTTTTCTTGACCAAACCGGCCTTGGAATACCATTATCATTGACTGACATTTCAACATTCTGAAATACTTCTTTCATGTATTCTTTCTAACATTCGTTTACGCCCATGGATTTTCTCAATATTAAATATCTATCTTCACTTCATTGAGTGATTCACTGTGAAGCACGTTTTTTCCATTCAATACCACCCTGCTCCAATGGAAATGCCACCCTTTTTTTCATTTTCACCTGTATCTTGTGTTTGTTGCGCACTCTGATAATAGAGGCATCTTTCTTTCTTGTGTAATTTTAGACAAGAGTTTCTAGATCATATCTAACAATTCATGCTTCTTACATTCCCATGCTTTCTCATAGATATGAGTGATCCAGTCATAAGTCACACCTCATCTCATGATATCCTTTCTCCTTCTCTTGCAACAAGTTTTGTTTCCTTTACTATATTTCTATCTTCAAGGTTATGGAGTCATCGTTGTTTCTTGTGCATGCAATGACATTATTTACTTGTTGGGTTCCTACCCTATATGAAAATATTTATTCACCTTCCTTTGCAAGCCATTCAATCTCTATAGCATTTGAATACTAATATTCATTTTCTTTTATTTAGACCCTTGACAACCTTGCAACACCTTCCTTGGACTTTCCTTTACAGTTCTTTGGTGTTTCTGTAATGACCCCATTGTTACGACAACAAGTGAAGCAGTTTTTTTTTTGTTTTCATTTTTTTTTTCAAGAGTTAAGAGGCAAGAAGGCGACGACGACAATAGTTTAATCACACCACTAACGACGAATGCTAGCACGCGGCCCAGGAAACAAGTTACTATGACACCACACACCGGCTCAAGACAACTGACAAACATGCGCAAAATAACAAGGAGGACGACTACCCTTCCGACGCAACACGACCACACCTACAAGCTAAGGGGCAACACCCCCATCCCGACATCACGGCCTAGACGAACAAATACTAAAACCTCAAGGTGTGCGGACCTAACACCTAAAGGCATTCAGCTCTTGTGCCAAGAGAAACTTGCACACTCATCAGCACTCACCAAAAGAACCTACTCTGACCAAGATCTCATTTGCCACTATCCTCAAGGCATGCCATGATCCCCTCATCAGGAATCATGTCGTTCCCTGGGTGACAGATGCGTCAATAACCTTGGCGCAAAACAAAAGGGACCAAGACTCAAGAAAACTCCAATGAGCTAGGAACCGAATACTGACTGGGGGACTATACCTACCCCACACAAAGGTTGACGAGACACAAGAGGACAAAGACAAGGGGTGACGCTAGCCCACACGACATCGTCCCGCCCCCACCAATTACCCAGTCTAATTGTTCTATGATTACATTCAAATTTAACAAGGGTTCCATTCTAACGGGGCACGTCAAGTTACAATTAGACAATAATCTGTCTACTAAATAAACGTTAATACAATTAATTTTGAAAATCTAAGTGGTCAATACTAAAACCATAATTATAAATGCCCTCTATCCTTAATTAAAATTCAAACCACCGAGTCTAAAAATTTGCAATCCATTTCTTACTTACCAATCACATTTTAATCTTTAACACAACCTAATCGGTCAAGTCTATGTTAATCCAAATTCTCCACCCAACTAGACATTAACTTAAATAACAACATTTACAATCTTAAAGTAGAATTCTATCATTAAAACACTTATGAACAATTAAATCTCAGCATGTAGTCTAGTTATATTAACCGAACTAAAAATACTATATGTCTAATAATATTAGAAGGAAACTACTAACTATTAGCAGGGATAGAGAAATTTATCAAGGAAATTAACATAGCGGTTACTTGACGATTAATATAGAAATAACAAGGCAATTACATGACCATTATCACAACAATTAAAAGATTACTAACAAGGTAGTTTACATGACTATTGTCATAACAAGTAATACCACAATAGCAAGGCATTTAAGGTGCTAGTTAACATTTAACTCGTTGTGTCATTTAATCCAAAGAATGAATATGTTGGCCATTTACATTGTTGTAGAAATTGTTCTGGCAATTAATATGACCATCACATAACAATGAATCTAGCAATAACAAGGCATTTAACTCATTGTTATCCATTTTATTTGCTGGCAAAAATCAAGGCATTTAATGCGACCATTACATACCAATGAATCTAGAAATAGTAAGGCATTTAACTAACTGTTATCCATTTAATTTGTTGTGGCAAAATTAGCAAAAAAGCAGTGCCCACATGGTGGCCAATTGTGCCCAGTCGACAGCAACTCAACAATTAAAGGAAAACGTATCCAATCAACATCAATGCAGTCCATCACTCAAAGGCAAAGGCAGTCACAGATTGAAGGTGAAATCATGGTCATTACTGCAAGTCAGTTATGAATTGAATAGCAAAAAAAGAGTGGGGGAATTCAACATGCACGCAGTCAATTTTTATTTACCAAAATCGTGGTCATTCCGGTAAGTGAATTTAAGATTTAAAAGGATAAATTCATGGGTGATTCCTCCAGTAACTCAGTCCATCGTTGGAAAGAAAAAACGTGGGCATTTAAAACAACAAACTCAGTCTCATTTGGAAGAAAAAATGTGGGCATTTAGAACAGCAAACTCAGTCTCATTTGAAAGAAAAAACGTGGGCATTTAAAACAGTAAACTCAGTCTCATCTGAAATAAAAAACGTGGGCAATTAAAACAACAATCTCGGTCTCATTTGAAGGCAAAACATGGGCATTTAAAATAGCAAACCCAGTCTCATTTGGAAGAAAAAACGTGGGCATTTAGAACAACAAACTCGGACTCATTTGAAAGCAAAAACATGGGCATTTAAAACAGTAAACTCAATCTCATTTGAAGGCAAAACGTGGGCATTTAAAACAGCAAACTCAGTCTCATTTGAAAGCAAAAACATGGGCAATTTTAAGTGGCAATCTCTGTCTCATTTGAAAGTAAAATGTGGGCATTTAAAACGGCAATCTCTGGCAACATTTAAAAGCAAAAACGTTTTTCCATTTCCAAGATACCAATACCAAATGCAAAAATGAATCAATTTGTTTTTCCATTTTCCGAATACCAATACAAAATGCAGACATGACTCAATTCATTTTTCCATTGCCAGAATTCAAATACAAAATGCAGACATGAATCAATTCATTTTTCCATTTCCAGAATACCAATACAAAATGCAGACTTGAATCAATTCGTTTTTCCATTCACAGAATACAAATACAAAATGCAGGCATGAATCAATTCATTTTTCCATTGCCAGAATACTAATACAAAATGCATACATCAATCAATTCATTTTTCCATTGCCAGAATACCAATACAAATTGCAGACAACAGTAAGAGAACTGAAAGGATCCAATCATCCAAGGACAACAATGGAGGTAGACGGCTGATAGGTTCATCATTTGTTCATCATCCTCGCACAAAAAGGCAGGGCGTTGAGATCCATAAGCCTATTAACGCCAAAGTGATGACCGTAGATCAGGCTCCTGGATGACTGCCCAGGTGAGGACTAATGAGCTAGGGATGATAGGAAAAACTACCATAATGGTCACAATCAAACACCACAAGGAGGTCAAGACATGCGGGGAAACGAAGGCCATGGGAGTCAAGCAATCATCAAGCTAGGCTATGAAAGAAATTCAGTCATCAATCTCGACAATCAGTTTACTTACTCCATTAAACATGCAGATCCAAGCATAAATCCTACAACAATCTACCATACAAAAATGACGAGAGTGTACCGTTGCCTGATCGCCTGCTCTGAGTGACCTCCCGCGCGCTCCATGCAATTCCCACTTGCCGACTGGCGAGACTTCATTGGTACCTCCCAGCCAATGCTAGGGGTACTCTTCTTCCCCCTTAGCCCCCCAAGCCATAAAGGGGCCACACACACTATCCATAGATTCAGCTAGCTCCCAGTTCACCTTGCAAGGCCGAGCTACCACTCCTCACCGAGCTGGGTATCCCAACTCCCACAAGCTAAGTCAGTCAAGTAGAGATTTCTGCAGCGTAACATTACACAAACATAATATACCCTTCATCCTTCTCCTCCCTTCATTATATAGAGTTTCGAAGTCCCTTACTTTCTTAAAATCTCATTTAATTAAGTTTTTAAAAATTAAATCCTAAAAATTTCTCCCCATACAAGTGTCACCCATCCCCTTCATTCCTCCACAAATTAATTTCTTTAATTAATTAATTTCCCTTATTTCCCTCACCCACCTAGAGTCACTCCTAGAATCACTCCTAGGTGTCCCCAAATTCTCTTACAGGTTTTAATGACTTTCCTCATTATCAATTTGCTAGTTCAGTTTTAAATTAGAAAATTCTTAATGGTAGATACCTTACTAAGTTTGACTTTCTACTTTTTCCCTTGGGTTTCTCTTTTCTTCTTATGTTTCCCTCTTTTCCTAGTTTCCTAAATATTTTAGATTTCCCTCTTTCCCCTTTTCATTTAGGACTCAAATTGGCAGGTGTAGAAATTAACCCCATTTTTCCTTTTTCCATTTTTAGTTAATAATTTTAAATTATCATAAATAATAAAACAATTATTTCCCTTTTTTTTTAAATTTACCCTAACAAATTTTTATGAATCATTTAAATTGCTTACCCCCTTATTATTACAATATTTAACAAAGAGTATAGTTATTATTTATGTTGATTTTAATTTATTTATTTTTTTAAATAGATAGATAAAATTTTACCACTAGCATAATTTAGACTTAGACCTTAAATTTTCGTACTGGGTGACATTTTATTAGGGAATTTGTTTTTAAAAATTCTTAACACGTTATTCATCCTAAGGCCATATAGGTTCATTCATTTACCATCAACAACGCGATGTGCCCTTCAAGACGCACTAGGTTCTCCAAGGGTGCCACTCGCCTTAATTTGTTTCCCTTGCACGACGTGCCCTTCAGGACGCACTACGTGCTCCAAGGGTGCCACTCACCTCTTCCATTTTTCTTGCGCGACGTGCCCTTCAAGACGCACCATGTGCTCTAAGGGTGCCACTCGCCTCTTGACTGACTTGGTAGACATCAAAAACCCCTAGAGTCAATACTCTACCAGGTGAACTTGTGGGAGACTAAGGGCCTCTAAGGAATAAGGCCCCCGCCTTATTGCATTTCCCTTAGAATCATCATGAGAAACTGTCGCACTCCACCCTCACGGCATCATGGGTCCTCTCGAACTAGGTAAACGTTAACCTACAGTTCGAGCCACGACAGGAGTGCTAGTAGGTTGTGGTAGGGCTATTGTCCATGCCTCTCCCTCAACATCTCTAGTAGTCATGCATGACCCCTTTACTCCACATGTGAGTCTGGTCGGCAAGCTATCGTCAGCCTACATCATCAACGAATCATGTTAGAATGTATCCATATCATATCATCTAATCAAATGCACTAATATCACATTAAAACAATCAAACCCCAATGGTACACTCCCCAACTCGATCTGAAGTCTAAGGGGTTCCATCGATGTCTCTGCATCCTCGAGGTCCAAAATCCTGCACACTCAGTAAAACTGAGTCAACAACACTTGTCTTTGTCAATGCAGTAAAACAACATGTCATCAACCCATAATGCCTCATAATCAAAATCAAATGTTTTAATAGCATAATAATTTGAATCACTTGGGAGAAAGTGTCCTCAAAGAATAAGTTTTCTCAGTGCGCCAGAGCGGGATATTACATACACCCCCTCTTGGTCTAAACTTCATCCCGAAGATTCACAGTATAAGTGCCGAAATAATGTGTATCACAGTATCATAATTCTATCTATTAAACAAAATGGAAATTGTTGGCGCATATCATATGCATCCTCTCAGGTCGCTGAGTGCGGACTATAGTTGTCCCACTAGACCTTGACTTGATCTATTGTTCGATGTCATAGCTGTTGAACGTGATGATCCAATATGCGGATCAGCTCAACCGTGAGCGCCCCCTCATCCGACACCCACCAGGTGCTCAAGTCAAAACATGTGTAGGATCACTAAACAAAATGTCTCAAACAGAGACGTCAAATACATCATGCATACGCCTCAAGGAATCAAGCAAGGCTAGTCAATAGGCCACGAGCCTCTACTTTCCACAATCTCGTAGATTACCATGAACCTAGGAGATAGTTTATCCCATTTTCCCACTAGATCAAACTCTTATGCGGTTTCAACCGAAAGAATACTCGATCACCACATCGTAACTATGGTCAACACGACGTGCATCAACATAACTCTTCTGTCGATCTTGCGCTTCCTGGATCATTTGTCTTATAGCTTGCATTTAAACTACCATTTCTTGGATTGCTTTTGGTCCCTCCAGGACCCTATCCTCAAGTCGATCTCAACTCAAAGGCGTATGACACAGTCTCCCGTAAAGAAACTCGAAGGGTTCCATCTTAATGGTGCTTTGGTAATTGTTGTTATAACTGAATTCCACCAATGGCAAGCATTCTTCCCAATGCTTTTATTGTTCCATCACGTACATGCACAACATGTCCTCCAAGGTCTGATTCGTTCGTTCAGTCTGCCCATCAGTCTCCAGGTGATACACAGTACTAAAGTTAATTTGGGTTCCCAAGGCCTCTTGGAAACTCATCCAAAATCGTCCAGTAAACACTGATCCTCAATCGGATATAATCCTCTTAGGCATGCCATGCAGCCTCACAATCTCACTGATGAAAACTCTAGCTATGTCAGGTTCCTTATACGTCGTACGCACAAGAATAAAGTGAGCACTCTTCGTCAAAGTGTCTACTACTATGAAAATCGAGTCATGTCTTCTTACCATCAGTGGCAATCCAACAATAAAATCCATCGAAATAACCTCCCATTTCGATTCTGGAATAGCGTGTGGTTGTAGTAATCCTTTTGGGTGTCTATGTTCAGCCTTTACCTACTGACATTCTAGACATCTGGCCACATAGTTGACTATGTCTTCCTTCAATCCCTTCCAGAAGAACAAGGGTTTAAGATTCGCCCTCATCTTCGTGACGCCCGGGTGAGCCATGTATATGGATCTATGAGTCTCGCATAGGATCAACATCCTCAACTCGTCGTTCGACGGTACGTAAATTCGATTTTTAAACCTCAATAAACTATCGATATTGAATGAAAATCCTTCAAATCTAGGTACCATCATTGTGTTTTGTCCGATAAAACCCTCGACCTCTTTGTACCAGTCATAATCACGTTGTAAAGTTAGAATATTTTCACATAGATTCGTCTGAAGAGGCAGCACTGAAAAGATGTGTGGTCTCTGACTCAATGCATCTTCCACTCGGTTCATTGTTCCTTTTATGTAAGTAATCTCGAAGTCGTACTCGCTAGGCAATTCCAACCAACATTGTTGTCGCGCATTTGGGTCACTTTGCGTAAAGATGTGTTGTAGTCCATAGTGTTCATTATTTAGTTCGAATTTTTGTCCAACAAGGTAGTGTCTCCAAACCTTCAAGGCATATACGATGGCTAACAACTCCAAATCGTGCGTCACGTAGTTCTCCTCATGCCTTATCAGTTTCCTTGAGATTTGAGTGATCACTCGTCCGTATTGCATCAAGACTCCACCTAAGCCTTCCTTGGATGCGTCAGTGCATACCAAGAATTCTACGTCCATGTTAGGGATGTATTGGTGTTGATGTCAACAACTCCTTGAGCCTCTGAAATGCTTCCGCGCATTTCTCAGTCCAAACAAACTTCTTGTTTTTCTTCTCAATTCTGTTATCGGATTTTCTATCTTCGAAAATCCCTCGACGAACCGTCGATAGTATCCTGCTAAACCCATGAAGCTACGAACTTTCGGGACATTTGTCAGCACAGGCCATTCCATAATATCCTTGACCTTTGTTGGATCCACAATGATGCCTTCGTCGGAGGTGACATGCCCTAAGTAGTGAATCTTCGATTGATAAAATGAGCATTTGGAAAACTTCCCATACAAATTGTGCTCTCGTAGACACGTTAGTACCAAGCACAAGTTCTCGTCATGCCCCTCCGTCGTCCGATCGTAAATCAAAATATCGTTAATGAATATTTGGACAAACTTGGTAAATAAAGAGGGTGGTTTCATTTTCACCTGTATCTTGTTTTTGTTGCGCACTCTGATAATAGAGGCATCTTTCTTGCTTGTGTAATTTTAGACAAGAGTTTCTAGATCATATCTAACAACTCATGCTTCTTACATTCCCATGCTTTCTCATAGATATGAGTGGTCCAGTCATAAGTCACACCTCATCTCATGATATCCTTTCTCCTTCTCTTGCAACAAGTTTTGTTTCCTTTACTATATTTCTATCTTCAAGGTTATGGAGTCATCGTTGTTTCTTGTGCATGCAATTGTTGGAAATATGGCTACAACAGAGATGACGCAGATGATCAAGGCGCAGATGCTCAAGGTTGTCATTGATGGCAATCGATTGTTTATAAAGAACAGATGCTGAAACATGCTGCAACACAAATGCAAACACAGACGCTGAAA
>ML858076.1:35890-46251 GCA_009831015.1 Picea engelmannii
ATCCAAAATCTGGCCTTAGGGGAAAAGCTTCTCTAGAAAATGATCACTGGAAAAACCACTTGGAGTAAGCGCGCTCTCTGGAGGAAATACTTTCGAGGGTCTTAGGACAGAAGCTTAGAACTCCCATGTAAGGAGTTGAAAAGCTCCCCTATCTTCGCGCTATGCAAAAAGGCGCTCCCTCACTTTACCCCTCATCTAACCTGGGTGCCGAAAAATGGTAGGAAAATAAGAATCTGGACAGACTCAATAATGGGCGACCCATCGCTAGATCAACGCCAGGAACTACAAGGCCTCAAAAGCTGGATGGACAGTCAAAACATCTTAACACTCTCAGACATTTCAGTATGGGGAGAAGAAAGGCCCCACCTCTGGCAAGGGTGGGCTGTCCCAAACAGACCAGCTATTCTAGACAGTCAATGGGCTGTTCTTAAGAAGTGTCTTCAAGGGAAAACCCCTATAAAAAATATAGGTAAAAATGAAAGAGGATGGGGCAGGATTGTTCGGGCTTACACCACAGCAGAGGGTTACCATCTCTTCAACTCCATCCCCACTGCTATGCCAAATTCGGCTCTTTGGAAAGCAGTCTGGAATCTTCGTTCCCTCCCAAAAATTGACCTCTTCATTTGGACCCTGGCGCACAAGAGTATTCTAATAGGGGAGAACCTCAGACGAAGGGGTTGGGAAGGACCCTTTAGATTCCCTCTCTGCCTCCATGAGGAAGAAACAACTGACCATCTTCTCTTAAACTACAGCTATTCAAAAGAAGTTTGGATGAAGGTTACAGGATCCCAACCAACAATCAATTTCCCACCTGATGTAATAGGTCTACTCCTCCAATGGGAATCCTTGTTCCCCTTTGCCGACAAGAAAAGAAAACAAACTCTCTTGATATGGGGATTACTACCAAAGTTTGTCCTATGGAATCTCTGGTTAGAGAGGAATCACGGAATCCTCAAAGAAAGCCAATTGAGTGAAGTCAGAATTGCCACTAAAACTCAAGCTATGCTGGGGGAATCAGCTGCTCACCTCTGCTCCATAGTAAAGCTACACAAGTTGGACGAAGAACAGGGGAGTTGGATAGCCCAGTTCATATACCAGGATTAGAAAGAAAAAAGAGAAGTGATCCAATCCAAGAAATTTGGGAGATCAGAAAAAGCGGGAATGAATTTGCAAAATGGAAAAGTAATATTAAAACACCTATCCTCTTCTTTGATGGGGCCTCGAAAGGAAACCCAGGCCAGGCTGGAGGAGGGGGCATCATCGAAAATCCCAAAGAGGACATAATAACGCAATTTGCTATTGGACTTGGTACAGAGTCCAATAACAGAGTTGAGGCATTGGCTCTCTGGCAAGGTCTGCACCAGGCAATTAAACTCAGAACCCAGGGATTGAAAATCATAGGCGATTCCAGAATAATAATACAGGCCATGATCAAACACTCCATAACTCAAAGAACTAAGCTCAACAATCTCCTTGATAAAATTCGCCTCCTCTTAAGGAATTTGAACTCCTATCAATTATTTCATGTGTTAAGGGACCTCAACCGAATGGCTGATAAGGAAGCCAACAAAGGCGTGTTATTGGAGGCTGGGGTGTTGTCAGTAAATGGAATTATGAATAATGTGGAGATCCCATGAACCCACATCATCCTCTTTCACTCTTCCAAATGCTAGATCATGAACCAATCCCTTAGAGTTTGGGGAGAAGGAACCGTCTGGAGAGTTCCTGTCAGAAATTGCAAATGTCTAAAATTTGCTAGAAAGGAATCCAAAGTGCAGGAGAGAAGTAACATATGCTGAAACAGTGTTGTATCAAGCTGAAACATAGGGCTGTAACTTACGTTGAAACACAGTGCTGGAATAGATGCTGAAACACAGTGCTGGAACAGATGTCGAAACACAGTGCTGGAATAGATGTTGAAACACAGTGCTGGATCTTTTGGTGAAACAGAGCTGGAACTTATGCTGAAACACAGTGCTGTAACAGCTGAAACACAGTGTTGTTACATATGCTGAAACACAGTGTTGGAACAGATGATGAAACACAGTGTTGTTACATAGGCTGAAACACAGTGCTGGAACAGATGCTGAAACACAGTGCTGGAAATTATGTTGAAACAGCGTTGGAACTTATGTTGAAACAGTGTTGCATCACATGTCGAATCTCAGTGATGGAACATATGCTGAAACAGTGTTGGACCATATGCTGAAACACCGTTGTAACAATTACCGAAACAGTTCTAAGTCATATGCTGAAACAGTGCTGAGACTTATGCTGAAACAGTGATTGGAGATTCGGCAATTAATTTCAGAATACGTACAGGAACTAGGTCAGCTCACAAGTCTACAGTTTTAGAAGTAGAATGGATCAGAAAGAAAGGCCCGAAGAAATTCGAGGACATTTTTTATTTTGATCTGTAGGCCCGAAGAAATTCGGGGCCATTTTGTAACTGAATCTGTGGCTTTGCCACCCCTCTAATATAAACTATAACCGTTTTCGTCAAAAAAAAAGTTTCTTCTTTTTTTCTATGAAGACTAAAAGAAAATAAGAAAGGAGAAAGAAAATTTGAAGTGGATAAGAACTTGGCGATAGGTAAAAATAACCAAATCAAGGATTCGGAGGATCTAAAACAAAATATCCTAATACTACACAAGTTTGTGTATTTAGTTCAGAGTTCCTTTGAGCTTAATTATCATTATTTTATTTTTATTTTAGAGATGCCTTTAGAACTTATCAGCATGACACTTCAAGTTATAATTTTATGCATTTCTGATTCTCGAGTCAGGTGATAATATTATCATGAGAAAAAATTCCTCCACATTCATTTCAAAATAATTTTTAAATTTTATTTGAACTATAAGAAGAGTAGGGACTCAAACCTTGTTTTCCTTTTAAAATTTCAGCAAGGCAGATTATTTATTTATCACTTGTTTTTAGAGAAATCAAATGCTTGGAATATGAGTGTCGAGTTTCTATTCAGCCTCATCTCTTGTTCAACAAGATCTATTATGCAAAAGGAATGAAATATAAAGTATCAGATAATCATGTAGAATAAAGATGATATGTGATACATAGGTTTTTACTTTTTGTTTTAATGATGTCAAGTGATCATAAATTTATTGAAAATATTTACAACAAATGATCAAATGACTTGGGTAATTTACAAAAGGAACAGAAAAATTGAAAGTTAAAATGCCAATGTCAATCAAATCCGATATATACAATGGAAATCTAAAAAGTGACTACTACATGAAATGTTTTAAATAACGCCCATTGATAGGAGCGTCAAGATTTTCCAGTGAGAATGAGTTTTTTCCCTCAACAACTGCAATTTTGAATGGTCTAAACCAGAGATGATCGAATTTTCCATGTTTCCTTGCATCTTCCTTTCGAGCTTCCCATTTTAAAACTAAATCGTGAGAAAGAAATTCATTGTCTTTGGATTTTTCATCAAAAAGGTATTTCATATTATCATATTACTTTTGAAGCTTATCATCCACCTCTACTCTATTTTGTTGAACTTCGATGATTTGATTTGTCCTTCCTGTAATATCATTTGGCTCTTCATTTGTATCCTGCCATAGTTTCATCACAGAAAGAGCGAGATTAATAGGAAGGATAACATCATTGCCATCAACTGATTGGAAAGGATACATATCTATATATTTCTTGGTTCCAATTCAGTTTTCCCATAAGGCGTATTTTAGTTGTATATTCCAAGCTTTTTTATTTTTTGTCAAAATTTTCTTAATTATAGTCATCAAGATCTTGTTAGATGATTTAACCAACCAAATTTCCTGAGGATGATAAGTAATAGAATGACCTAAAACAATAATGTATTTATGACAGAAATTGATCATTTCCATAGATTTAAAATCCTGAGCATTATCAATAACTATTTTTCTAGGACAACATAATCTTGTTAGGATGTTTTCTTCCAAAACTTTTATTACTACCGAATCTGTAGCATTCCGAGTTGGAATGGCTTTAGCCCATTTCGTAAAATAATCGGTAGCAATTAGAATCCATCTATGTTGAGCACTTGATTGCGGATGAATTTCTCCAATGAATTATAGGCCCCATTGTTGGAAAGAAGCTTCATATGTTACTGGAATTAAAGGTAAGGCAGGAAGATTTTGCTTACCAATGAATAGTTGACATGAATTCCAAGCTCTAACCCTTGAATTTACATCAGTAAATAACTTTGGCCAATAATATCATGCCCTTAAAATCTTGTAATTTGTTTCTCTCCATGCGTGATGTCCTCTGCATACTCCTTCATGAAATTCATCAACGACACCTTCTATTTTAGATTCTATCAGGAAACATAACATGAAACCCAGAGGGTCTTTCCAATATAGTTTCCCATCAATAATGGAATACTTAACTTCATGTAGCTTTAAAGTTCTTTCTTTATAAAGAGTCGTGTCATTTGGGCATTGAAGAGTAACGAGGTATGTAACAATATCACAGTACAAGGGAGAGGAAGAAAACTTATCTTCAATCTGAATTATAGGTGCTTAATCGTCAATTTCCTCTATATCTAGAAGTGAATCATGTGATTCAAAGTTATTTATTCCAAGTGCTCTGAAATTTGACTTGGCTAACAGTCTTGTCAGACCTTGACCTTTCACTAGCTTGGTTGGTTTCACTGTCTGGCTGAACCAAGATATCCTTAATTGCATTTGTTGGTACATAAACAATTATTTTGGAGTGCAAGACATATGTCTTGAAAGCCTTGAGAGTCTTCACCATTGCATAAGCTTGTTTTTCAAGAATATCATATCTTAGCTCTACATCCTTGAGGCTTTTGCTAAAAAATGCTATTGGATGTTCATATCCTTCTTCTTTCTTTTGAAGGAGAACTGTTGCAACAGTATGTTCAGAAGCAAAAGAGAAGATTAAGAATTATTTTGTATAGTCTAGACTTACCAATACTGGTGCTTCTCCTATAGCTTTCTTAACACGCTCGAAAGATTTTTTGGCTTCTCCAGTCCATTTTACTTCGTTGTCTTTTTTTATCATATTTGAAATCAATTTTATTATTTCAGCAAAGTTAGGAATAAATCTCCTCAAAAAATTGATCTTAACTAAAAAAGATTGAATCTCTTTTCTATTTCCAGGAATATTAATCGGGTCAATAGCCTCAACTCATTTAAGATCAACCTTAATTCCATCTTTTGAAACTATATAACCTAAAAGATTACCTTCTTGCATAGCAAAGTGTGATTTTGGGGGGTTAAGAGACAAACCAAATTTTATACATTTTTCAAAAGTTTGTCTGAGGTGCATCAAATGTTCTGCATAAAAATTGGGAAAAAATGTCATATCATCTAGATAAATAACAACAAAGTTGTCTCTCTCACCGATGAACGTGATATCCATTGCCCTCTGAAAAGTTGTTCATGCATTCATCGAACCAAAAGGATTTTATCATACATAAAATTTCCCCATGGAGTAGTAAATGCAGTCTTTTCTCTATCATCTTCATGAACAACAATCTGATTATATCCTAAGAAACCATCAATCATAGAAATTTGGTTAGCCCCTACTACCTTCTCTAAAACATGGTCCATTTTTGGGAGCAATTAGGTGGGGGCTAGGTTTTGTAGTGCCTTCTGTTGGAGGCGTAGGTCCGAAGCCTTCCTCTCTCACCATCCCTTAAACATTTGATGGTTGCCTTGAACCCATGCCAATTAGCAATCCTGAGTTAGCAAGTAAAATCATAATAGATAGAGATCCTTTCCCCACCAATCACACCATCCAGAGAGGCAAGCCCCCTCCTTCCTCCCAAGTTCAAAAAGAAAGACAGCGTATCCATTTCAAGTCTAGTACAGACTATCTGAGTTTCAAGTCAGGGTATCTTATTACACCTGGGCGGTATAGATTATATAGACCGGAATGGAATGGATGATGTCAAAAATGTGGCTGACTGAGACTGGTAAAAGAAGGGATGTGTAAGCCAATGAGGATGGGACTAAAGAGTTCCCTTTTTCATTTATCTTTAAGAGAAGACCAATTTAAGTTCCAAAAATCAATGCAGAGTCTTATTTTGTCATTCTTCTTTCTAACAGGGACCAGATTGGCCACCCATTCAGAGTATATGAGGGGAATGATGATTTTTTCATCAAGGAGTTTTTTAACCTCTTTTTCTATTACCGACAGAAGAATTCGTTTTATTTGTCTAAGATTCTGCTTGAAATGATTAATACCATGTTTTAAGGAAATTTTGTGTTCAATAATAGAAGTATCATAAGTTTTTAAATCATCATAATACCATGCAAAAACATCTTTATATTGTTTAAGTAACTTGGCCTATTTACTTTTTATTTGTGTCGGAAGATATTTTGATATTTTGACCATTTTGGGATTTTCATTAGTTCCTACATTACAGTCTTCAACTTCTTCGGGTTGAGGTCGCAAAGTAGACTTTAAAGGTATATCATCATGGTCAAACAGTCTTTATAGAGGTATCATACCTTTAGGAATTTGGTTGTTTTTAAGTAGGAGCATGTGGTGATTTGCAATTTTATCTTGGAACTTTTCTGGGTTCTCTCCTTCTTGCATAATCTGAGCGGGATCATTCTGATTTTCTTGATCTATGTGGGTCTCAGAAAACTCATCTACCATTTCCAGGAACTGTTTGATTTGTTCATCATATTAAAATACTTGTCAATGTTGAACATTGTTTGGAATTTAAGGTCTATGTCTCATATCAATATGATATTTCATCTTCAAAACAGTAAGTGTTATGAAAATCGCAGCATCTTTGCCTAAAGAATCAGCTTCTTGATTTTTCATTCTAGGAATAGAATGAATATTAAAGGATGAGAAGAAATTCTCTATAAGATCCCAGGCACAATTTCTATATGATCTCAATCTCGGATGCTTAGCTTGATATTGTTGTTTTATTTGTTTTACAATGAGCTCGGCAACACCATAAACTATCAAATGTTCGATTTTTAATTTTCTTGCAGCTTCTAATCATAAAACTAAAGATTTGTATTCATAGACATTATTGGTATAATCAACATCTCATTGTAATCTATAAGGGAAAGGAATAACATACTCATCACCTGGTGCCACAAACAAAAATCCATCTCCTGCTCTTTCGCAGGATGAAGCACCATCGAAGAACACTTTCCACCTCCCTTATCTAACATTTATATTTTTCTTTGAAATTTCTGTTTTTTTATTTTCTTCTTCTATACATTCTTCAAAATCGCCATCCATGGATAATATACAATCACCTAAATCTTGATCAGCAACATAGACTGCATATTTATTGGGTTTTTGAGGGTCGCTTACAGTATACGCCGGTCTAGTTTCTCTGTACAGTCGAGTAAATTGTCCACCAAAAATTGGAATTGTAGCATAGTTCATGTCTAGCTGAATCGATCCTCCTGGCTTGGCGCCCCAATATTTGTATAGAAGCATGCCATACTTGGCAGGAACGTTAGAAACAACCACATCCATAAGAATACTTTTCACAGGAACCTGATCAAGATTTACCACTAGATCTAGAATCGAACGAGTATAAATATTGATAAGGTTTGGTAATTTCAAGGCCCAATTTTTCCATGATAATATTATGCATTAAATTATGTGAGGCTTCTAAGTCTAACATGCAATTATGAAGTAAATGAACGTGCACAGTCAATTTAATATAGAACAGAGCAACATAATCCTTATTTTTTTCAATGTGTGGTCCAAACATGATTTTAGGTTTTTCATCCTGCAAATTGATAACATCATCTTGACATTCAGCATCAGAAAAATTTATTGCTTTAGCGATCTATTTTTTATAGATCGGGTTCCTCACAAATTCAACCAGAGGCATTGGAATTTTAATTTTATTAATTTCATTCTCTAAATTTAAAGTCCCAATTGATTTTTCAATTTCCCTGGTTTGAACTTCAGCTTCTGTATTTTATGGCTTCTTAGTTTGCACTGTTTCAACTTGATTTATTCGGACAACTTGCGTTTGAGTTGATGGTTTTCTAACTGCTGCCTCATTTGATTTCTTTCATGATAAAATCTTTTTTGGTGGGATATATGTAGGACCTTTTTCTCTTGGCCTCAAATCATATTTATGTTGAAGCTCGGCCATTATTGAGTCAGCGAGACCTTGGTATGTAAAATCCCTCAGATTGTTGATATTTTCATCACTATTAAACAGAGATTCAAAATCTAAGGAATTCTCATAATCCTGTTTGGTTAGGTGATTCTCAATATCATCATCGTTGAGGTTGTTTACATCTTCCTCTAATTCCTCATAATCTTGCACCTCATCTATCTGTATGAAATTCTCAATTTTAAAAGGAGATTGAATCTTTTGATTCTCGTTTTTTATTTGTCTTTGTTGTATCTGAGGGTTGGGATTTCTCCTGAATTGATTTATGACATATGGGTCAGGTTTGGCGTTTTCTATTTCCATCTAGGAAATTTTTTTCGATGAATCTTTAATAATGTTCGGCATCTCATCCATTTTTAAAATGCATATTCTTTAAAATGCATGGGTTCTCTTGTTACCATCTCAACTTTAGTTTTCTACTTCCTCGATTCCATCATATTTTATTTAATCTCTATAGTGACATCTTGCATCCCCACTAAAGTAGTGGATATTTTTTCTCTCAAAAGTAGAGCGAAATCATAATCAAAATCCCCTGCAAAAGTGAATTTTGCAGTTGGTTGAGAAGGTTTAACTTCGGCTGAGATTTTGTGATAAATATTTGTTGGGTTACTGAGAGGGGGGGTGAATCAATAATAGATCAATCTAATCCTTTTAAACCATATAATCTAAGTGTTATATCAATGTAGAATTATCATCCAATAACTGCAGAGTAAATAAGCAATGAAAAAATGAACAATCATACACATACAAAGTACACCAGTGTTTTAAGTGGAAACCCAAAGTGAGAGAAAACCACGGAATGTTTTTTCTTATATTTTTTTAAGAATTACATTCATTGGAAGCACCAACTTCCTTTTTTTTCCAGCTGCAACTGGAAGGAGTCTCCAACCCCCTAGTTTCTCGGGCTAAAACCCGAGGGAAGCTCCAACTCCCCAATTCTCTGGCTACAACCAGAAGGAGGCTACAACCCCCTATGATCTTCGGCTACAACCGGAAGGTGGATACAACCACCTGTCCTTTCCCCATCCAACTTCCCTAAAATATAAATGTCAAATGTAGACAACCGGTCACTATCACTAAATCAACCATTGCCACTGTCAACCTGTCACTGTCAACCTGTACCAATAATCTGTAACAACATGTACAAATCAACCTGCACCAAACAAACTGTACCAATAGCCTGAACCAACATGTATCATGCATCAACCTTGACTCATCAAGATGTACCAACATCATCAACTATACACCTCATGTATGTGCCAACTCATCAACTACACACCTCATGTATGTGCCAACTCATCAACTGCTTGTCTCAACCATGTACCCAACATGTACCTCAACCATATACCAAAGACATACACCAATATAACCATCAAAATTTATCTAACAATTCATCACTCTATCCATAAACCAAATACCATAAACCCTTACATCAAACCATGTTCCACAACCTCACTGTTATGTAACCTCAAGCTAAACCAACAACTTCATCAACACATCACAACCAAAAGACCAATACTCATATGCCAAATACCAAAAACAAAATACCAAATGTATCCCTCAACAAATCTGTTATATGCAGCAATATTGAACATCCAATACCATCTTAAGAGCTAAACCCTAGCTCACAAAACATACCTCAAACAAGATGTGCCATATCTATCATAAATATACCCCAACCATGTTGCTGCTGCGATTTTTCTACTGCACTTTTTCTGTCGTGATTTTTCTACCTGACTTTTTCTGTCGTGTTTTTTCTGCCGCGATTTTTCTGCCGCACTTTTTCTGCCATGATTTTTCTATCGCACTTTTTCTACAGTGATTTTTCTATCGCGGTTTTTCTACCATGGTTTTTCTGTCGCACTTTTCATGCCGCAATTTTTCTCTATCAATAATACCTACCAAAATAACCTTTTACAAAATAGATATTCAATGATATTCAAGTGTGATAGAAATGAGAGAGTATTGTCTCTTATTTATACTTTCATGTATCTTCCTCAAGGAGTTACCTTTTAACCATCTTAACTCACTTTCCTTATTTTAGGGTTAACCAACTTCTAACCACTTGTCCACTTAGTAAATTCTCCATTAACTTTATTATTTAAATAATTTCCTTTGTATCCACTTTGACTTATAGTACACTCATCACTTCACTTTATTATTTACCTTCTAAAATATCTCAAACCACTTTCCTTATTTTAGGGAGTTCTCCATTAACTTTATTATT
>ML858078.1:0-20624 GCA_009831015.1 Picea engelmannii
ACTCCTCAATGCTCAGAGAATGACAACATTGAAAGGCCCAGAAAAAAACAAGGAAAGACTATCACAGGACTGCAAAACCTCCACCAACCCTAGACTTCTCAATTATCATAGAATGACATCATTGAAAGGCCTGAAAAAAACAAGTGGTCGGAGTACACTGTCTTCAACAGAAAAGAGTCACGGGAAACAAAAATACTAAAAAACCACAGACAAGAAATGAGGGGACCCTACCAAACTTAACTAAAGAACAATCACGCCAGTTGATAAACTACTCCTCCAAGACAAGCTAATAAGCCATATCATGGCTCAGTCTATCGCTCAGAGATTTGTCTTCTCCTTCCGGCCCTTCGCTCCATACCCTAGTTTTGATTTTCCCGCCCAGTTGCAAAGCGATTTATTTCCACCTCTATACTTATTGTTTGTCTTTCCTACTATTAGTATCTAAGGATGTCTTCACCATACTTAGGGAGCCAAAAATCTCATACAATGCATTTGATTTACACATTTATACATTCAATAATTGGTTATGCAAAGTGTTTCCCTATCTTAATCCTCAAGTGAGCTAGGGGTTAAGAATTTTACATTTTTTTTACCGTACCTCTCCCATTTGGAAAATAAATCATTACATAAAGTTAAATGAGGAAATATGTGTTGCTTTGTTGGCATTCTCAAAATAGGAAGCTCACATTCAAATATTTTAATGTAATTTTCTATCTTGGGAAAAGTACACTTCAATTAAGTTGCCTTACAATCTTCAAAAGTCAAAAATTTCCATAGATGGTCACGGTTTAAGAAAGAAATGCCCCTAACCTCTTTCTCAAGCCTCTGGATATATTCTTCAATTAATCAATTCAAAACTTGTTTGGTTGGAAGGAAACCTATTGGAGGACCAAAACTAGGAAGTTTACATTGAGACATGGTGTCTTTAATCAAGTCCCGGATTTTAATGCAAGCAAGCCACTCCCCCTTGATTTGTTTATGTGATTTATGGGTGATTCGCCCCGAGTAGTTATTATTATATTCTAGTTCATACAACTTAGTATTGCTCAGCATCCTGATATTGTGCTCTCCATGCCCTTTTCTCTTCTCGATTTTCTATAATAAAGTTCAGTTGATCTTGAACTTTTCTTTATTGTTCCTTCCAAACTAAGTTTTCATTATATAATTTGAACAACTTCATACTCAATTCATGTATATTGAACACCTTGTAGATAAATTCATTTTTAATCTGGACATTGGTTTTGCCTTCCTCTAGTACTTCTTCAATAAAATTGATTACCATTCCTTGTGAAGTTTTGTAGTACTTAACTTGATTTTCCAGTAATGCAATATGCTTTCCAAGGTTTTGAATCTCTTCTATTTCATCCTTGGATTTATCCATGTTGGCATGAGATATATCCAACCCAATTGATAGGAGATCATTGAGTCTAGATATTTTTGTATTTGTCATTTTCTCTTCAGTGGTACACGAGACAGAAGTATCCAGGTCCGCGTTATTTTTTTTATGGGTATGTTTGATTATGGCCTACTTACTTATGTTGTAAGAAATCATTTATAAGTCTGCCACCTATTCCAGAGGATTAGGGATTGGTTGATCTCCCCCCTGATATATTTTTTTCTAAACTTCCTAGAGTAATCAATTTATCCATAACAGTTTATTTTCCTTTGCTTGTGCCTAGTTTAGGGATAACAAAATCCTCCATGGTCAAATCTATGAAGTTGTTGGGAGGGGGTGTTGTTTTCCATTATGGTTGTTTTTTAGAAAAATGTTATATTTTTTGTTCTCCGTGACAGTATGATTGTTTTGTATCAATAACGGTGTTTTGTTGATATTTTCCTTGGTAAATTGCATCTTGTTGAGACTTTTCTTGCTCTTTATTTTTCTTCTCTTCATCTTCATGCTTTGGATTTTCTAATGATTCTAGTTTCTCTTTTTATTTTCTTTCATTTCCCTCTTTAGTCTTTGTTCTTCTTAATATTTCTTCTTCTCTTTAACTTAAGCTAATTGTTATTATTCAAAGTCCTTTATAGCTTTCACTCTAGACTCATTGCAATTCTTGTCATTTATTCTAACAACTTTTCTTCTTTAGCTTGTCTTCTTCTTATTTCCTCTTCTACCTTTTTCCTTGGTTCTTATTTTTTCTTTTGTTTTTTCTCTTATTCATCCATTGCTCTCAGCTCTACCTCTTTTTTTGACCTGACCTCCTCAATTCTTCTTTTCTCTTATTATTCTTCTTCCCTCGCCCTTTACACCTCAACCAATTGTTTCCTAACAACCTCCATTTTCTCATTTGATTTCATACCATAAAAGGAGGCAAAATATGGAGATTTCAACTAGAATTTAATCTCTTCCTAGTATTTTGCATTTTCAAGTGGGATATCACTCTCCCATTACTTATGACTCTATGGAGAGGTTAGGGAAACCATATCACAATGTTTAGAGACAATACCAAATGGATCGTGTCTCCTGAACTTTCCTTGAGGAAACATATACTCTAGCATAGTACCAACTTCATGTCTTGCATATTTAGGATTTGACAGACCATAATTTCCTAAATGAAAATTGCATGGAATGAAAATTATCTTCTCTTCTTAGAGTCGTTACCTAAAGAAGTATTAAATCCTTGCACTATATTATGGTATGTTATTTCACTCAGAATAAGTCTATTAGGTACATATTTGTGTAGCGGAAGGGGTGTTGTAGTTACACCATAGATTCTAATGTAGGTGTATTCTTCTTGCAAGTACCAGTTATCAATGCACCTAATTAAATTTATAGGATCCTTATTAAACCTTGGACATTATTTATAGAAGGTGAGCTTGCAAAGGGATGCTAAAAAGAAGTCACAAATCCTTGCATAATTATTTTTATATTTGTTCTCCCATATTAGTTGGAAATAGACGTGGATTGGAGATTAAAACATGTGCCAACTCCAATTCACACTAGGGAATATATTGGTTTTGATCTATTGATGGGGTGGAATTTCACTTCGACAGTAAGGGGTACTCCTCGGTACACAGTCTCATTTATATTATGCATCGTTTGGTTTATGAGACCCATCTGGATTCTATCTCAGTTGCCATTACTAGTTTGGACGGGGGCATAGATGGTTGTGAATGTGATGGAAATGAAAATGCAATCTAACTAATGCAGAAATAAAATCTAACTATCATATCCTAGCTAGGAGCATATGCACTAACCAAAATGAGCAATTGTAAATGAATCTAATCCCTACAAATAACTTCCTCTAGATAGTTGTTAAGAAGAAACAAGGTTAGACAACACATGCATGTAGGCACATAACCAGATTAGTCTAAATTATGTGATTATATACTTAAGCAACTCGTCATCTCAAGGAAAAACATAAGAAAGAATAACCAAAGTAGTAATGATATTTGTAGTTGCATAAGAGTAGTCTATAAGCAAAAAGACATCTTACAACACATGTAAATAGTACACACTTAGCTAAAAATAGTTTACAGCAACCACCATATACAAGAGTTCTTCTCTCCAACAAAATTGCCCCTAAGGGCTTCTCAATATTAATTCTCCAAAATACTTTAGTGAATATACAAAGCTTGTAGAACCCCTTCAAAATGGGCCTCTTCATTTACTTATACAAATTCTAATGATTGCTAGAAATGTCTTCCTAAATTCCACAAGAAGCAATTACAAAACCTTTCAGCTTCCCCCTCGATGACTATTTACATGTGTAAGAATGAGGACAAAGTTGAGGTCAGTCAGAAAAAGACAAAATAGAATATGTTTGTTAGAAAATCCAAATTTGTTATTTTGTCTTATTCATGCACCTTTGTATTTGATGTAGGCTTCCCAAACTTCGTACTTATCGTCGAGTGATATGATCCCATGATATAAAAGTTCCTTGAGAGCATATTTGTGGGAGGATGAGTTGTCTATGAGACTCTTCATGTCTCTCGCCAAGGTGGCCATGAATTCCTGGATCACCGTTTGAACTTTGGTTGGTTGGACGAGTTGTTCCTCCATCAACCCGATTGTTACCTTCGTAGTCGCTTCAACTTTCTCTTGTCTCTCATTTATGTGTTGTTGGATTTTTTCAAGGAGTTTCTCCATTGAAATGGTTTTCCCAAGTTCCTCGATGGGGGGCAGGTGACTCTTATGCTTCAAGACTTGTGTGACTTTATGAAGTTACGCAACAATAGCAAGTGAGCTTGTCATTTCCTTTTCTGCAGTCTTCTCGGCTTGATGGCATCGATCAAGCGAAGTGTAATTGATTCTTCTTTCTACCTATGAGAGGTGGGGAAGCTCAGATGGATAATTTGGATTCTTGATGATCCATATTTTTATGTCATCTAAGCCTTCTCGAATTGTAGTGAGATGGATGTTCTTGGTTTTCACACAGTTGTGTCGGTCCATTATGTTGGTTGCCAATTGTGGGAAGAATTGCAAATGGGCATACATATCTGTAAATGTCTCCTCCAACTATGTCCTGACCTTTTCAGCACATGCTTTGAATTCTCTTATATTTCCCTTGTATTTCCTCACATGCCTAAGTTGTTCTTCTAGTTCTCTAATCTCGGCATCCTTCTATTGGTTTTGGCGGAATAAATTCTTGATATTTTGCTTTGTTGTTGTGGTGAATGAAGTGTCTATTCGATAGTTGGTTTTCATTGATGTCAATGAACATGGTTGTCATGGTGTCAACAAAAGTGATGGGTGTATTTGGAGAAGTCTCCAAAGTGGTCCCCATTACGTAGCTTTATGCATGGCCCTTACGGGAAGATGCTTTAAAGAAGTCTAGAAGAAACCTAGAGGTGTGGTCATGAAGCCCGAAGTTGTTTGAGGAATAAGGACATGAAGGACGGTGTAAATGTGGTTAACACACTAATATATGGATATTCCTTGTTGTGTTGTTTCCAACGGTAGGTGGTATGTCACGTGGTTCCTCACGGTTGAGGATTTATGCCCTCATGAAGTTGAAAACCCCAAAGAATGGTCAAGAAGCCCCTAAACGATTGCAACAGGAAGTTACAAGTCATCAATTAAAGGGTATGTTAGCATCTTTGTTTTTTGGTGTAAGGTTAAAGGTTTTTTCTGAGTTTTCATAGTCATGCCTTGGTCTTAGATAGATCAAGGCATTTCTAAATAAGTCACAGTGAGTGTGTTTTGTTTCATGAGGTGATTTAAAATCCTTAGGTCATTGATCAAATAAAGGGAAATATGCATGTAAAAGGAGATTCAAGTCATAGGTATGATTCAAAAGGTTTTGTGTCTATTTCATAATACACGATCATGAAAAATAAGGGATCAAAAAGGTATAAGAGTCCATCATGTTGAAATATTTGTAAAGATCCTTGTTTTCCTAGCTTGAAATCATGTCACAAATTGGGAAATTATGTGTCAAAGTCAAGTCATAGGTTAGGGATGAAATTCATGTCAAAGGTATCATTGTTCATCATCACATATGATGAGGTCAGCAAAGGGACAATGATCACGTCTCATGTCAATTGTACCGTTGGAAAACTCAAAACATGTGTGTGTTGCTCAAATTCGTTGTACAAGTTACTTGAATTGGCTTGGGAAGTCTTACCATCTATAAACGAGTACTTTCCTTTTCAAATCCGTTGCTTATCCACTTGTGCATGCATCTTTGTCACCTTTTTTTCCATTTTCATTCGCCCTCGAGCTGTGCATAATCCATGACCTCTCGAGCAAGCTTCAAAATCCTCTACTATGCAAATAGTTCCCCCATTACGCAAATCATGTGTAGACTCCCCTCGCTATGCAAACTCTGTGTCGTCTTCCTCGCTACGCAAAGACTGTTGTTGTGATTTTTGCTACGCATTACTTGTTCTTTGTATTAATGTGAAAAAACCATTGAAGCTTGTTGTTTATGCTAGACTATCTCCTGAATATTTTGCCTCTTATACAACAAAATCTTGTTACACTTATTTCAAGCAAAAACCATAGCCCTACTAAATTGTTTCACAATCTTTCCTACTGAGTTTCAAAAACCCATATTCTTTTAATAGTTTTGAAAGTTTACCTTGCAAAGAAAAAATCACATAGCCATGACAACGCAAGAAAAGAAGAAGTATATGGGAGGAAAATTTTTGAGGTATGAGCCATAAGATTTGACTTTGGTAAACTCGGACCTTGCCTATAGAGTGTCTTTTGAGCAAGCTGGGTGTATGAGATTTTGTGAAAGAATCCAGGGGTATAATGTGCAACTGATAAAGGATTTTTCTCTGAAATTTAATGGTGTCAAGACAACCATTGCATAGGTCACCTTTCCAGTATCATAGGATACCATAGCAGCTGCAACGGAGATTCCAATACAAGGAGAGAAATGGTTTAAAGGTATGTCTCTAGAGCTTATGTTTTATATTGATTTCCTCAAGCCTAAGTATAGAAAGCAGAAGATTGGTGTCACTATCCCCAGGGAGTATGTTTTGGAACCCTTTGAGAAGTTGTTGAGAGTAATACAAAGGTATTTCACTTGTGAGGGTAGGTTTGATAGGGTGTAACAGTACCATATAAGACACCTCATGCATTTCACAAGAAAAATCCCCCTTAAATTACCTTTTTACCTATATAGAAGCTTAGGAAAAATGGCAGATAAAGTCCAAGCCAAGGCTGACCAACTTACGAGTATATTGTTCCACTTCTCCTTGGTAAAGTTGTTAGTGGTTGAGGAGCTAAGAAAAGTGAACAGGAACTAGGATTATTTCTTGACATCAACAAAAATTCCCTTGGATCCCAAAGGAGATACCCCCTTGTCTACTGAAAGACGACCTTCTAATAGCTAAGGAGGAAAAAGAGGAAGTGTTGCTGAAAAGGGAAAGGGAAAAGAGATTGAGAGCCCATCCATAAGCCATCTAGTTCTGAAGAGAGGTAGGAGGCTAGAATTCACGGATGAGCCAAAAGAGACACAAGCACCCAGTAGACAAATCACAAGGTATGTTGCTAGAAAACTTTCCACACCCATAGTACAACCAGATTTTGTTGAAGTTGAAAATCAAGAGATGGATGAAGAAAAGGTGAAATCAGGGGAGGAATATTCAGAGGTCAGGGAGATGCAACAACAACTCAGATAAGCTCAGCATGTCATAGCTCAGTTCTACCAGGAGAGCAAAGGATTGAAAAGGAAGCTGGCAGAGAAGGCTTATGATGATCCGGATTATTTTCGCCACGAAATGAGAGCGGAGATATAATAAATCAATGTACAAAGATATCTCGGATATCCAATAATATAATAGAAATGTATCAGATATGAAACCATAAACACAGAGATACAGTATACACAATTTTCTATTAATGAGCGAAAATGTACAAAGATTATAAAAATACAGAGTGAAAGACTCACTAGAATGGTGGCAGCTTATCTCTAAGAAGAGATGTGTCTGCTACTCGCATTCGCAAGATGATAATTTTACAATGAGGCTCCAAAGGCCTTTTTATCATAATTAAAATCCAAAACCCTAACCCCAGAAGATGAAAAGCTAGTAGTTTTGTGGATCCCGTTTTGGGTAGTTTGGTGTATCAACTTCCCGAGGGCGTAACTTTGGCATACAATCTTTGTTTGGGGCACACGATATCTCGTTGGAAATGTATCGTCGAGGAGATTCATTTAGGGGGATCAATCATGCCTTTGACTATCATTAAGAATCTCAATCCCGAAAAACCTTCATTTAGGCCCTCAAAATGGCCCCGGAAGTTAAAACTTCTAAAAATAGTAAATTGCCAAAATTGTCAGAAAATTGTTTTGAGCCGGTTGGAAAAGGTGGGTGGCCATTGATATCCACTTGGATCACTTGAGGCACGGAAACCACAAATTAAGGCAGATTCTAGAAATGAAATATCAAAGGAGAAGTAAGTTTTGCAAAGTCCCAAGACAGCAGTTTCAGCCAAACCTTCAGCTCTTGTAACAAGGTCCTCAGCCAGGAAAAAGAGTGCAGATGTGTAGGGCCAGCCTGCAAAGATTGAAAAACCCCATACATCACCTGAAGAGGGTGAGAAAACTGTGAAGTGGATAAATAAAAAATTAAGGGAGGCCCGTTACCTAATTATCCAGCTCGGGGACGAGAACAAGTCATTAGAACAGAGGATACAAAGGCATTTCCTAGAATGTGTACCATCTACCAAAATGTTTGTGAACCACTTTCAATTGCCCAATTAAAATTGAAGAAAAATGCATGTTTATCCAAGCAAATTCAAAACTTAAAGAAGTTGAATTTTTCACTGAGAAAAACAAACATGTCCTTAAAGTTACAAATGAGAGTTAATGGAGAAGGTAAATATAGATTGAACCTTCTTGCTGAGATTGCAGAGATATGAGTGAAGAAACCTTAAAAAAAAATATTTTTCAGGTAAGAGGTCATCTCAAGTTTTGATTATGTCATATACGTTGTGCTCATTATGGGAGCTTGCATTGAGTAATTACAAAGGACATAATGTTGGAGAATGGTTTTTACAGAAGGGTGACAACATAAATCATTTCCTAAGCATAGTTGCGGTTTTTGGACTGGTAAATTGTCATGCACAACACTTGTGTAGCGAGCTCTCACTACGCAAATGTTGTAGGCACACATGATTAGAAATGACAACATGAGGTGATTGGTATACAATATTTGAGGTAAACACCGGTCTCCAGTGAATTGTTGCCACTAGGATTTGCATGGGTTCAACAAAATGAAGCGCGCTATGCAAACATTGTAGGTAGCACTTGCACAACAGTAGCTTCATTTTTCTACACAAAGGTGGCAAAGTTTCTCAAGAACGCGTGGGATTCCTCATAGTGGTTTCCATATGTACTTGGTGATTCATCACAACAGCATATTTTAATTTTACTCAAGATCTATGATTGTAAAAGATATTTTGTTTTACATTTAAGATGGTCAAAATCAGATTATTATTTTTATTAAAGTTGTTTAGGAGTTGTTCTCCTTCAATGTAACCAGATCCATGATTATAGGTGGCAGTAGTTCGACTCCTAGTAGCCTAGTGTGGCAATAGGATCTTATATATTTGATCACTTTTGATGTAAAAAGGGGTTGGCAGAAACAAGGACATTTTGCTTGATATTGTAAAAATATTTTGAATCTGAATGAAATACAAATGCAAAAGTCCAGAACTTTTCAAGACAAAGATTCTAACAGTGGTGACCTGAAGTCTGTGCTCTAGTCTTCGTATGTACATCTTGTTTTCTTATTCCTCGTCTGCTTTTCATCTGTTTAAATTGAAGATTAAAGGGTCTGAAATTCATCTTAATGGTGCTTTAGATTCAAACGATTTAAACTTTGTGTTCCATTCTTAACTTATAAGAATTCATCTTTCATGGTGCTCTGATTTTGTTATATGTTTCATTCTTCTTTCACTTAACACAACAAATTTAAAACCGAAATTTCATCACCTACTTAGCCTTTGTTCCTTTGAAGAGTTCCACCTACCAACCATTGTTTTCATTCATTTTCAAGGTTTAGCTCCATTACCCAAGAGATCCTTATCCTTCTTGCTAGCAACACTCTATAAAAATATCTTCAATCATCAAAACTTAGCCATCAATCTAGCAAGAAAACCTATCTATTAGATACTAAGTGACAAGAGAGATCCCTCTATGAACTAAATAGGCCAGTGTCCAGTTCTAAAGTGGTTTTGTTTTTACCTCTGTAAGTTGCTTCTTTAGCCAAACAATTTACTCAGTGATAACATTTTGGCGTCGTTGTCGGGGAACGAAAGGTTCATTTTTCCCTAGGAAAGAACTACTAAACTTTTAGATTTGATTCCTGAGGGTAACAAAGAATCAGACATTTCATTGGCTGAAAAAAATTTACCCCTGTGACTTCATTTTATAAGATCAGTAGCAAAAAAGTAACTTTATTAAGAAATCATGTGATCTGAAAAGATCTTTTAATGACTATGGTTGAGTTATTAATTGCATGTGTTAATTAACCATTTATGAAGCTAAATGAAAGAGGAAGAATGTAATGAAGGAGCATAGCAACCATAAGACAAAATACAGATCTGAACTTAAGCAATAAGAACAGCAAACCATAACAAGAGAAGTGATAACAGAGTTCGGCACAAAATTGCCTACGTCTCTGAGCCTTTGTCTTAGTGGGGGAGGCTTCTTTATTTATGTTAAAAGCTAAAAAAGTACATCATAGAAGTGCCATTAGGCTACAATATTGATCTGGTCATGTTCGTCCATATCTCTAGAACCCAGTAGAAGAAACAGCATGCAAAACGGATGACCGGAGCTCCCAGAAATGGCCCACAAGCGTCTACTCCTCAATAGCTTCCCAGCATAAAAATGGCTTTGGCTTGGCTTCCCTTCAGCATAACTCTGCTCTAATTGTCCTCCATGGCCTCAAACAGGCCTAGTTTTTATAGATCTGAAGTTGGTTATCCTTCCCCAACTTCCTCCCAAAATCTGGGCCCAAAAAGAGCCCAATATCTCCCAATAATGGCCAAAATCCACTATTACAGGCTTAAAAATCATAAAAAAAAATCATATAATATGGTCAAAAACCCATATTGGAGAAAATTATGGGTTAAACCCCCAAAATGAGTGCACATCCCCTCTAAACTTGATCATATGGTTTATTAGGTGACCAAGCACCAACCCATAGGGTTGTGCGTTGGCCCCTTTATCGAAACATATGGTCATGTGGTGTTAAACCATAGGGTCATGCCCCTAAACATGTGCTAGCATGCGGTTCCATCTCCCGAGAAAATAGGTGGGCAGGTGCTACACTTGCTCGCTTGGGTGGTTATACATGCCCCGTGCCCCTGTGGTTACATGCAAACAATGAAACCGTGGGTTGGGGCTTAGCCCCAGCCCCTTTCTGCCCTCCATGCATGTTACATTGAAATATTTTAACATTTAAATGTGTTTAATATCACAAGAAACATGTGGGCACATTGGTGTTGGACCATTTCTTAAGGCACGGGCCTCTGTGGAGAGGTTCAGGGTTTGATTCCTGCTAATTGCAAAAATTTTGCACACAACCAACGAGCTAACCAATGGGTGCCATGTGGCACCCCACCATTTGTTTTTCTTTGATGCCATGTGTCAACATGCTATTGGTCCCTGTCACTATCCAGTCACCCTGCTGCATGTGCTTCCACATGTCACTTCTGCCACTGCCACGTGTCACCTCCAGAGAGTGCCACGTCACCTTTTGACTATTGACTTTTTTTTACTTTTTTAGTTGTTTGGGAAAATATTCAGAGTGCGATAACTCTCGCATATGGCACCCGTTTGATACCTCTAATACCTTGAAACCAAGCCAAAGCCATTTTTATGCAGGGAAGTTGTTGAGGAGCAAACACTTGCGGGCCATTTCTAGGAGCTCTGGTCATCCGTTTTCCGTGTTGTTTCTTCTGCTGGGTTCTAGAGATATTGAAGAACATGACCAGATCAGTCTTGTAGCCTAATGGAACTATTGGGATGTACTTTTTGAGATTTGAACAGGCTTGGAGACATAGGCAATTTTGTGCCGAACTTCGTTATCATTTCTCTTGTTATGGTTTCTTGTTCTTATTGCTTTAGTTTAGATCTATATATTGTCTTATGGCTGCTATTCTCATTCATTAAATTCTTCCTCTTTCATTCAGCTTCATAAATGGTTAATTAACACATGTAATTAATAACTCAACCACAGTCATTAAAAGATCTTTTCGGATCAAGTGGTATCAGAGTTGGTTGACGTTTGGATTTGAGTTTTGCATGTTAACTAGGGAAAAGCTACAGTGTGGTGAAGGCAAGCTTGTTAAAGAGAATCCATTGATTGGATTGATAAAGAGATCTTCTCACGGTGAGAAGATGGCATCGGAAGAGGGACTTTTTCTTGATGAGAAAGAGTTTCAAAAAAAATTCCTTGCTATGTCGGAGATGGTGAAAGCTTTGTATGAGGATTACTTGGAACGAAAGAGACCGGTTCTTGGAAAATATTCAAAGGGAAAAAGTGAAGAGGAGGGGGATCCTCCTCATATTCCTCGTTCACCTCCATCATCACCTCCTTATTCTCCTTCTTCTTCAAGTTCAAGTTCTAAATCTAATGCAAAGAAACATGTTCATAAACATAAGAATGAAATGCCATTGTTAAAACTTGATGTTAAATTTGAGTTACCCATATATGATGGTGAGGTAAATGAAGAGAAACTTGACAATTGGATAAGGCAGATGGAAGTTTACTGCAGTGTGCAACAAATCAAGGATGAGGCCACACAAATCAAGTTGGCATCTTTGAGACTTGCAGACACGGCTCTCATTTGGTGGCAAAGCAAGTTGCAAAACGGAACACAACAAGTGGGTAATGTATTTCCATCATGGAAAAGCTTCATTTCTACACTTAGGAAACAATTCTACCATTTGGGTTATAAAGAAAAATCATTAATTGAATGGAAATCTTTAAAACTAAGAAAAGGACTAACAGTGCAAGAGTATACAGATGGCTTTCGAAAAATGACATCGATGTTAGATATCCCTTTACATACATAGGAAACTCTTATGAAGTATATAGGAGGTTTACCTGCACATATTAGAAACAATGTATTCATGTTTGGACCCACTAACCTTGATGATGTTTTTGTTCAAGCAATGTATATTGAAGCAGGGAAAGCAGGTGTATCAGGGGAATCATCTTCAAGGAAAGAGGACAAGTGGAAATGGCATGGCAAGAATTCAAATGCAGTGGCAAGGAAGGAAGGGAAGCCATCTTGCAAGCATTGCAAGAAAGAGGGGCATGATGAGGAGCATTGTTGGTAGTTGCATCCCGAGAAGAGGCCAAAGTGGTTCAAGGAAAAGAAGGGAAGGCAAACAGTGGCAGCGACAACAAGACCCAAAGACTTGGGATCGGATTCGGGTGACGAATCTAAGGTCTCATTGGTTGGTATGACAGGTAAAATTGGTGAAGGAATTGATTGTAGAAGTAACGTGTTTCATATAAGGACCATCATGCACCACACTAAGATAGACACATTAATCGATAGTGAATCTCAATCTAATCTAATCTCAGAAGAATTGGTTAAGCAATTGGGGTTAAAAACACAAGCACGTCATAAGCCTTACACGCTTAAATGGATAAGCAATCATCATCAAATGCACATAACAAAGCAGTGCACAATCAAATTTTCAATTTCATCTAAGTATGTGGACGAGGTAACATGTGATGTAGTGTCGTTAAGTGAATGTGGAATGGTCTTAGGTAGTCCATACTTATATGATCATAAGGCAATATTCTACAGGACAAAGAATCAATATCAATTAACCAAAGCAGGTCAAGATTATGTGGTTCATGCTCATCATGTAAAGACAAATAAAACACTTCAAACAATAGAACAATTAAAGAACGCAGTGCAAGCAAACAACAAACCAATAATTGTTTCAAATCAAGTAATCAATCTTAAGCAAGAATAAGAAATGATTGTTGAATGGAAAATCAATCATAAGTTGCTTCAAGATAAGCTCATGTCGTGGAAATATTACAAGTATATCAGCTCATATGCAGACGTCTTTTTTATGCTATCATTAGTAATGTTGTCTACATGGATGATAGTGGCTTCAGTAAGATGTAACAGGGTTCAAATGGCTAACAATATGCTGTCAATTATTATGATTTTGTTACAGTTGATCTTGATGAGACAGGTGCAGAGGACAGAGTTCAGAGACAGAGGACAAGTCAGGTGGCCTATCTCAAGCTTGTTGACTGGTCAGTAACCTTTTGGGGACCAAAAGGCCCTTTAGTGGGGAGGTGTGATCCAGAATTGGATCCAGGAACCTGACAAGGCTCAAAAAGGCTTAAAAATGAAAGTTCTCAAAATCGTATGAAACCAATTCCATTGTGACCGGCTCGTCATGTTGATTCCAGCCATATATTCACTTTTTCAAACGGGCGTCGTATGCAAGAGTTATCGCACTCTGATCGTTTTCCCAAACAGCTAAAAAAGTCAAAAAAAAGTCAACAGACAAAAGGTGACATGGCACTCTCTGGAGGTGACACGTGCAGTGGCAGAAGTGACATGTGGCAGCACAAACAGCAAGGTAACTAGACAGTGACGGGGATTAATAGCATTTTGACATGTGGCATCAAAGAACAACAAATGGTGGGGTGCCATGTGGCCCAGACATGGGTTGCCACATGGTACCCATTGGTTGGCTCATTGGTTGTGTGCCAAATTTTTGCAGTTAGCAGGAATCGAACCTTGAACCTCTCCATAGAGGCACGCGCCTTAAGAAATGCTCCAACACCAATGCCCCCATATGTTTCTTGTGATAGTAAACACATTTAAATGTTCAAATATTTCAATGTAACATGCATGGAGGGCGAAAAGGGGTTGGGGCTAAGCCCCAGCCCATGGTTTCATTGTTTGCATGTAACCACAGGGGTGTGGGGCATGTATAACCACCCAAGCACACAAGTGTAGCACCTGCCCGCCTATTTTCTCGAGAGCTAGAACCGTATGCTAGCGCATGTTTAGGGGCGCGGCCCTATGGTTTAACACCACATGACCATATGTTTCAGTAAAGGGGCTAGCACAGAGCCCTATAGGCTGGTGCTTGGCCACCTAATAAACCATATGACCAAGTTTAGAGGGGTTGTGTGCTCATTTTGGGGGCTTAACCCATAATTTGCTCCAATATGGGTTTTTGACCATATTATATGATTTGTAAGCCTGTAATAGTGGGAAAATGGTCAGAGTGCGATAACTCTCGCATACGGTGCCTATTTGAGAAGGTGAATATATGGACAGAATCAGCGCGACGAGACGGTTGCAATGGAATTGGTTTCATCCAATTCTGAGAACTTTCATTTTTTAGCCTTTTTTAGCCCTATCAGGTTCCTAGATCCGATTCTGGATCATCTTGGCTCCAAAAAATATCTACACTAGCAGAAACCTAGATCCAGAGCCAATAGCATCTATGTTTGATCCTAAGAAACTCTTACATAGAAGGAAAGAAAATATATTTGACTCAGGTACTTTTCTGGAAAGAAATATATTATCCTAAGGACGGAGTGAAAAGCATTGATGACCTTGATTTCAACATAAAATTTGAACAAACTTTGTTTAGATCTAAATCATACTCTAACTTGAAAGAAGTTATGTTTGATGAGAAAAAATTCCAATCTGTGATTTCTATTGTCCCCATTCAAATTGTTGTCATTCCCAGACAGATTGTTCAGAATCCTCCTAGATCCATGGTAGCAAGATTTACTCCCCTTGTTTTACTTGCTCAATTGCATGATTTACCTCAAAATTATAATCAAAGAATTAAGTCATATGATGTAGAAGAGAATGTTTCATCTCAGAAACACTTGGATTGGTTTAATGATTTTGTTGACTTGGAGGAGGTAGATCATGAGGATGTAAAAGTGAGACTGTTTGCACAAAGTCTCTCAGGTGAAGTCAGGAAATGGTTTAAATCTCTTCCAACATCAAGTATACCTTAATTTACAGTATTTGAAACCATTTTCCTTGCAATATGGGGTGACAAGAAAAACCATCTTCAAATGTTGACTCAGTATAATAACATACAAAGATCACCCAGTGAGACAGTACAAGAATTTTCAACCAGGTTCATGAGGGTATATAATTCAATCCCAACTGAAGTTGAACCCCCTCCTGGAGCTGCCCAACTTTGTTATGTTGACTCTTTTGACAATGAATTTTCTTTGCTACTGAGGGAAAGGAGATCTACCACGCTAGATGACATGATGAATAACGCAATTGAAGTAGAGGTGAACTTGATGGCATCAGGAAATATTAAGCACAATCCTGAAATTAATATGAAAAAGGTTCAAGGAGAATCTCAACCTTCAACTTCCCAGTCATCGGATGTAAAATCTGATTTAATGATGAAGACTATGGAAAGGTTCATGAAAAAATTGTCCTTGGATAACAAGCCTGCCATCAGAGATCAAGATAACTTCAGGAATAAAAATTTTAGAAGAGCACCAAGCCCACAGATCAGACAAAGAGACCAGATAAATCAAGGTGATCAACAAATAAAACCCCCCTTCCAAAATAACTATATGAATGAAAATTTTGATGAATCTCTTGAACACAACATACATTGTTGTGATGATACTGAAACAAATGTGTTCCTAACTAAAGAATAACATGATCAATTTATGGATGCAAATGAAAAGTTTATGTAGGAAAATGATGATATGTTGTCAATGGAAACAAAAGAGTATAAGAAGGGGTATCAAAATGCCATTATGCAGCTTCAGAAACAGTATAATCCCATAAATAAAAAGGTGTCTACAAACCCTCCAAAGTGGAATTCTACAAGGGAACCTCAAGTTAATACACCTTCATCAAGTCAACCTAAGAAAGACACTTCTACAAAGGATTCATTTGAGAAAGGAAAACAGAAAGAAGGTACCCGAGACAAAAAGGGAGGCAGTCATCAAAGAGGTAGAAAAAACTCAATCTCCTTTTAACTTTGAAAGTAAAATGGAAAAAATCAAAATTATGTTCCTTTCAATGAGTTGATAAGAAATGGTGAATATAGAATTCAAATCATTAAATGTTGAAAATGGAAGAAGCTTCTGATACTTTGAATGTGCAAAATGATCACCCTACAATCTTATTCGGTCCACGTGTGGAAGAAAGTGGTAATGATGATGATATACCTCTATTCCATGTCATCCTAAAAATTCATGATATGACCTCACACAATGCAATGCTATATTCAGGGGCATCTCATAATTTGATGCCAAAGGTAATCATGGATGAACTAGGTTTGGACATTACTAGGCCTTACAACGATTTGTTTTCTTTTGATTCAAGGAAGGTAAAATGTTTGGGTTTAATCAAATATCTGGTTGTGTCTCTATCTCAAATTCCATCAAAGAATATGGTCATGGATGTGGTTTTTGTTGACATCCCTCCAAAGTTTGGCATCCTATTGTCAAGGTCATGGGCTGCAAAGTTGAAAGGCACCTTACATATGGATATCTCCTATGCAACTATACCAGTTTTTGGCCAAGAAATGAGACTGTAAAGGGAAGTACTACTGAAATACATGGTGAGTAGCAAAACCAGTCCAAACAATCACCCTATTTATTATGTTAACACCGAGGTTGGTTCTTCAATTTTCTACAATGATTTGTGCTTCGAAGAAGAAGAGCCAAAGACTGTTGAAGTTCTCGTGAAAGATGAGGATGATCATCAAGCAGGGAAAATTTTAGATCAGCAAAATATAGGAGATCATGAAATGTGCAATATGAATTTTGATGGAGCTACTAGCAAAGAGGGAGTTGGAGTAGGTGTTTGGATAATTCCTCCCAGAACAGGTTCAAAACTTTGCTCTTACAAATTTTCTTTTGACTGTACAAATAACATGGTTGAATATGAGGCATTGATTTTGGGTTTGAACACTTTGAAAGAATTAGGTGCAAAAAGAGTAGTTATACACGGGGATTCTGAGCTTGTCATAAATCAGGTAAAGGGAATCTATCAGCAAAAGCATCCTAAGTTAATGGAATATAGAAATATAGTTCTTGATCTACTTGAAACTTTTACAAAATATAAACTCTCAATGATTCCAAGAGGACAAAATCTAATTGTGGATGCATTAGCCACTTCAGCCTTTGTTTTCAAGATTCCTATTTTTCCTAATCTAAAATATGAAATTGAATTCAAGCACAGGCCAGTAGTACCTGACAACATTAAGTATTGGCAGATTTTTTAGGATGACAAGTAGGTGGTAAGATTCCTTCAAATGACTGATGAATTTGTCAACTCAAATATCGATGATGAAAATTGTTGTGACAAGGAAGAAGATGCAGCTACATTCACAAATGTGTTATAACCCTATAATTTATAGGATCAACTGTTGATTGTAATTTTGTTCCTTTAGTTTTTTTGACTTGCAGATATTGTTGCAGTCTACAAAAGAAAAAGAAAAGAAAATAAATGAGAAAAACAAAAAGAGGGCATAAAAGAAAAAGGATAAAGCCCCATGAATTGATAATGACTTGATTCATACAGTGTAAACATGGCCAAGTCTTTTAAATTTAAGTATTTAGGATTAGTGAATAAGCTTGTCTATAATGTCTAATCTTAGCCAAGTAATTTAGGTTATCTAGTGAATAAATTTAATCAAACAGTCTAATATTGGTCAAATAACCCTAGGGTAGAGTATTTTCTTAGCCCAACAGTTTAAGCTGGGCTAAAGGTGCAAAGGAGTAGGTAGGACATAGGTTAGTTAGTTTCTCTTCAATAAAATGTGTAAGATGATCAATGAAAATGCAGGATTTTGATGGTGAAATGTTTTTTCTAACCCCATGGTGACAAAAGTAAGGGGGGCAGTGTGCAAAACCCACAAAAAGGTCATTAAGCCTAAGTTTGGCCTCATATATTGAAACGCGCCTCGAAGATTAAAGATCGGACCTAGATCTGAGACTAAGTCGTTGGTGCCCAAATCTACGGTTATGATGAGTTTTCGGACCCCCCGACCATTCGACCTTTAACAGTGGGGGGGGAGGGGTATGAAAAGGTGATTAAAGTGTGCGCTCAGATCTACGGTCATCTCATCAATGTGCAATTGGACATTCCACAGGAGATTCCGGACCCCCCCGACTGTTCTACCTTTAACGGTGGGGGGGGGGGGTCCAACATGATGTTTAAAGAACGCGCTCAAAACAACGGTTGATCTAGATTTTCTCAGATCGATGGTTAGCAAGGGATCCTAGACCCCCCCAACCTTTCTACCTTTAACAGCGAGGGGGGGTCAGGAATGAACCAGCGTCCAGGCGGGCCCCATCCCTACATGGCATCGTCTCCTTGCATCTTACCTCCCCTCTCCAAACAGTTACCGCCTACCATTTTTCCAACTCACCACCATCATCCCGAGATGTTAAATCCCAAAACCACCCTTTACAAGTTCCATGTCATGACCCCGTTAGCATGCCCCATCCATCTAACCATTACAGGTCATATATTTTTCTTCATCCCTCAATCACCATTCTGCAAATCAACCAGATACACACATCAGACATCTTTCACCCTGCCCTCTCACCCTCTAAAGAACCCGTTAACCATTTATTACTGGACACATACCCGTTGTTCACCTGACTTGTCCTTTTTCGCCCAACGAACACCAGTTCACTAAATCCCAACCCCATTTCGGTCATTCGCATTGCACTCACACTCCATGCCTATCAGAGACTCATTCTCCTTCGCCTCTGCAACATCTAGTCCAGCCTTAGCTTTCGCCTACTAACGTGTGCTCAATGTGCAGGTACCGGTGGAAATCAATGGCATCCAAAAGTAAAAAGTCGAATGTGGAGGAAAATCCTTTTCTCCCACCTCCGGTCGATCTTGACCGGATCCCATTATCAAACAAAGACTATTTAATCTCATAAACTAGGTCTGAATTCAACTTTGTTGAGCTACAGTCGTGGTTCAAAGATACCTTCATCAATCAGAGCGATGAAATTGGGCTTTGGCAGTCAAGTCTCCCTCTCTATCTTTTTCCCCAAGTCTATAACTTTCTCGAATTCGCTCTCAAATGCCAAGCGCACTACCTCCCTGATCACATAGCCATAGTATCTTCATCTGGAGAAACCCTTTTCCTTATTACACCTGATGCCATCGATCAAATGATGCAGGTACCCAGAGTCGAACCACGTTCTCCCCTCACAATTGAAATTCTGACAGAAATGTATCAGAACCTGTCGTTTCCCGAAAGAGCACAAATCTTTAAGTTGTTCCTTCCACAAGATGCCCAATTCCCTGAGAAGAATCCTCCTTATCATTCTTCCATATTTTCCGAAAAGGGAAATCAGATTATCTCAATACTGTGTTGTTTGCTCGGTTACTTCTTAGATGAATGGGTGGATGAACCTATCCTAGGTTTCTTGTCTATTTTTTATGTTGAAGAGAAAGTGGCCACCCAGTTTGATTACAACATTTTTTGGGGGGAGAACCTGCACGAGCAACTGGAAAATTTCCCTACAAAAGGCATGTTCCGGTATTATTCAATACTGGCCTATATGTTTATGTTCTATCAAGCAGACAAATTTTCCTTTCTCATGCATAAGATGGACAAAGACAGAAAATCACAAGCAGTAACTATATGGATGTCGCTGCTCAAAAGGAACTCCACTGAGTTCAGTTTCAAACAATTCATCAAGTTGTTTTATCACCCAATGGTAGGAATTCTCAATGGAAGGCTAGAACCGAGGATAAAATAGGATATCCAAAGAGTTCTGCACCTTTCGTATCTCGCAAAAACTAGGGACTGGTTCCTTTATCAGAATCACACTAAGATCAGAGTGTATGGGTGTGAACTAGCTCCATACAAATTGCCTAAATATGTGTCTGTTCAAATATTTGCACTAGATTATATTCGTCAGATGATAAATTCAAATGACATTCATTTTGTGTCTCTGAAGAAAAAATAGCAAATGAGGATTACAGGGAAAATAGGACCGTTTATCTGCAACAGTCGGGTTGTTGGGGAAGAGGCAAATAAACTATTAAACGAAATGAAATTCAGCACTAGTTTCACTTGGCGTTATGATCCGAGTGGGATCATCGCAGAGATGAGATCCAAAAACAAAAGTTCACCTTATTCTCACACCCTCAAACCAGAAATTGAAAAGTATGTGAACCAAATAGAGTGGGA
>ML858078.1:20724-47246 GCA_009831015.1 Picea engelmannii
GAAATGAAATTCAGCACTAGTTTCACTTGGCGTTATGATCCGAGTGGGATCATCGCAGAGATGAGATCCAAAAACAAAAGTTCACCTTATTCTCACACCCTCAAACCAGAAATTGAAAAGTATGTGAACCAAATAGAGTGGGAGGAAAATACTCTGGTAGATGTTAAACAGCAGGAAGCTCCTTCAGTTTCTTTTTCACAGACTACCACTCCATAGATACCAAAAGAAAAAAGGCCAAGAAAGGATATTGCTCCTTCAATCACTGAGATATCAACAGAATATTTTCAGGTATACAACAAAAGACCCAAAACCACTCATGATATTCACAATTTTGGTGAGGAAGAGCCTTACTCTGCGAAAGTGTTTGAAGGAAAACATCAGGTGGTGTCCACTCCTTCTTCAAAGAAGCAGATGGATATAGATGTGACCACCAAAATTCCATAAGGATCTGCACCTCTGATCATATTTGAAAAATATGACATGATTAAAAAGAAGAACCAGACGTTGACTAATAGCACCTATGCTCAGTTATGGAAGCAAAACTCCACAACACTACATAGATTGTTGTCAGCCTTTGACACAAAGAAAGGAAGAATGCATCTGGCATTTTTGCAAGCATAGGTTTCTCAACCCAAAGAGATCACTGACTACAAGAGGTCAACTATTGTTTTTGACACCAAACAAGTCCATCCAGCTGACCAGATGGATTTGCACAGACAGACTGGAGAAATGGTCTTCTCCACATTGGCACATGCTTCATCTATTGCAGCTAAGTTACAGGTATCTTTAAACAATGTTCAGACCCAATTGAAATTGGAAAAGATATCATCTTTTGCAAAGGATAACAGAATAAAATACTTAGAGGAGTTGGTGCTCAAGATTGGGTATGATCCCTCAAATGTAAAAGAAGCAGAGGAGATGATAAAGAAAAAGAATGTTGACATTGCATCTCTAAGAAAACAGTTGAAATTTCCACCAACAGAGGATTCACAAGCTAAATAAATAGTTGAAGCAGAAGATGAGAAAGAGGAATGGTTGAAGCTAATCATGCAAAAGAATGCACAGATAAAGGAAATGTAGGAAGAATTGGAAAGGTTATTGAAAGAGAAGGAGCAATCAACCCCGATGGAAGTTATTCCATTGAGTGCAGTTCCCCTGGTAGAAGTCAGCACAGCAGTTGTGCCAATGACCACTACAGTAGAAATTCCATCGGCATCTCCATTGACAGCATTGGAAAAGACTGTGGAGCTAGCAAAGTCCATGGAGGAGATGACTCTGCAAGGAACAGAGATCAATAGGCTGAAAATGGAGGTTGAAAGTCTCTAGAAACTCAAGTCTTCTTTCCAAACAACATAGAATGTTAAGAGACAAGCATCGGAGAAGCTTAAGAAGGAAATACAGCAGCTCCAAAAACAAACAGTGGCAGGAAAGACATTAGTAGAGGCTAAGAAAAATATTTGGACAGACATCTCTAATTCCATAAACGAGATTTGGCCCATGGTGCAAATCATGTTTTCACAACATGATCTGGTGCTAAAGAGTAGGCATGCCATTGACAGGATAAGAAGAGAACTGGATGAAATGCCCTCAGCAGCCAACGAGATCATCAAATTTTTGAATTCAAAAACCAAGCAAGAGCTTGAAGAACTGAAAGTTGAAGACAGAACATAAACTATCCTCGAAGTAAAAAGAGTGTTGACTAAAAGAGGATTAATGTTGCAGTTGGAGGAGAAATCTTAGAACATGGAAATTGGAGTTCAGAGATTTTTTACCAAGCTTGAAGCCTTACAGAAAAAGGCCCTTCCTGGTCTACTTGTCCTAAATGATAAATTAATGACTTTATCTGATTATGAGCAAAAGATTGCCACCATGTCCAAAGACAGTTCCAAGTTTTCAAGGATACAGAGCAGCATCACGAGCAAAGTGTTCTTGGAGACTTTGCATCTTGACCTCAGCATACGGCACGAAATCAAGTACATTTTCCTCACCAAGCCAACTTTTGCTAAGTACACCGAGATGGATGAAATCTACCGCCGACTATTGAAAGTTACCATCCCAAGCACACAAAGATGGAATGAGTTGTGCGAATTGATTGAGTAAAGGTAAAAGTATTGTCCAACTCAGTGTCCAGTGCAGTCAAAGTCATCTGAATGACTCACCAATGGTCTTCCCGAAAATCAGCATGAGAGATTCGACACATCATCATCAGTTACTACATTTCTACATCTTGTTAGCTAGTTAGTTAGACTCAGACTCTGCCACATCCTGATCATTAATGACAGGGTCGTTTGTAACTTTGATTATAAATATTTCAAACTTAAAAGTATTGAGGGTTGATCTTTACGCCCAAGCAAAATGTAATCGTTGTAATTTTTATCAAGAGGTTATTCCAGTAATACAAAGAGACGTTTCACAAGATTCCCACGTGTTAGCTGTTGGTGAATTTTCCTCTGTCTTCGTAAAATGTTTTTCTTTCTCAGTTATCATATTGTTTTTCTAAATCTAATCTTTAAAAGAAGTTAAAGTTGCAGTATTTTCCATTGTGTACTATGTTCTTAATATTTATAGATTTAAATGTTTTTCTTCTGATGTTATAACAAAGAAATTCTTAAATGCTTTTTTGTTCTAACTGATATCTCACCTTTTTCAGCAATACACCATTTTATTCCTAAAGAATCCAGCATTAGCACTATCTCACCCTGTAAAACGAATCTTATAAAAACTGTCTTTGACCTCCATCTTTTTTAAAACATACCCCATAGCCCAATGGAAGCGTAAGTGATATTCAGCCATTTCATTTAAAAACAATACAAACGGCTCGGTTATATTCTTGTTAACTAGCCTAAAATCTTGAAAGTCCAAACAAATCTAAAACTTACAGAGAGATCCTTCTCTGAAACTGGTAGGGCTAGCTCCCAGTTTCGAAGTGGTTGGTTAAGGTTACCTCTGATAGATTTCTTCTTACCTCACAACAACCTCTGGGAATTTACAAAGTGATAACATAAAGGGCGCCTCCACTGGGGATGAACTGAACAAACTTTCCACCCCTTGATTTCTTTCCCCTAGACAAAGACAACTTTATTTCTGGAAGAATCACAAACCCTAAATATTATCTAGAAATAATGTTTAGAGGTTGTTAAATTTTGTATATAAATAGTTAAAATCTCCAAAGAAGAATAAAATCAACAGTTCTGGCTCTCGAAAGAATTTTTACTAGATCTCGTCCTGACCCAGAACCTGCAATAGTAATAGATAATCTCGAAAGACTACTCAGGAAGAAAAATACTACAGAGATTTCAAGGAGTAACAGCCCACTTCCAAGGTCCCCTTCCATCCCAGAAAAGTTAGTTGTTCATCCAGACCATGAGTCTGATATACCCTTTCAACCAAATCTTTTCAGGAAAAAATATGACAGTTTTGTCTGTAAAACAGTGTTAGATCAAATCGTCTTTCAGCCCAGGACCCCTGAAATACTCTCTCCTAGAGCTGAAGTTGATCAACGTTTTCACCCTGAGACTGATAAGCGCGAAGACCTAGTTGTGAATCTTGGTCAAGCTTTAGACAAACTCCATCTTCAGCAGTCCGTTGAACTTCCTATTTTAACTATTGTTGTAGTTTCTGCTAAACCTAAACCAGGTCACTCCATTCCTCCAAGCCCTTCATCTTCTATAGATTCAGTCATTACCTCTCATGTCACACCGGTTGTTGTTCATCCTCCTCCACTAATCATGGCAGCAAGATATGCTCCATTGGTATTGGTTGCTTCTTTACATGACATGCCTCAATATTATCAAACCAAACTCCCGCATTTTGATAGTATTGGTCCCCTGAATGCACAACAACATGTTGAAAAAATGAACGATTACTTTGACCTATAGGAAGTAGATGAAGCTAATGTGCAGATGAGATTATTTGCACAAAGTCTGACTGGAGAAGTTAAAAAGTGGTTCAAAACCTTACGTGTTGCTACCATTACTGATATTGTTGTCTTTCATCGAACCTTCCTTGACAGGTGGAAGGTAAAGAAAAATCCTCTCCAAATTTTGTCAAAGTATGAGAACATCAGAAGGAACAAAGGAGAGACAGTACAGGATTACTACACTCGTTTCAACAATCTATACAATGCTATCCCTACTGATATCAAACCACCACAAGGTTTGGCATTAATAAAATTCCCTGATGGCTTTGACGCTGACATGTCATATCGATTGAGGGAAAGAAACGCATAAACTCTAGAAGACATGCAAAGAAGTGTCGTCAGTGTGGAAGCAAATCTTTTGGCCAGAAGGGCCAGGCAGAGAACAGAAAAGAGGGTCACCATCAAAGAAGAACCTTCTACTTCCTCATCAGATGCCAAATTAGATTCTCTCACCAGAGCTATGGAGAAAATGATGGAGAGACTTACCATAATTGATAGGAACCCACTTAGGGAGAACCAAGCTAGCCCTCAAATTAGAAACCCAAACTTCAAAAGAAATCCACCTCAGATCAGGCAGAGAGATCCTAGATATCAAAGGGAACAAAGGGGACCTGATCAGTAGATTAGACCACCTCTCCAGGAAAATTATGTCGATGACGGGGAGGAAGTAATTAAGGAGTTTGATGACACTCATATAAACCTAATGGGTGCTCATGATCATGATCATGAATCCATTTTTCTCACCCAGGAAGAGCACAAAATTGTTCTCCTTTCACAAACAGAGATAAATGAGGAAGCTGAGAAAATAAAATAGCAAGCCTCTGAGAATGCTATAATGGAGGTTCACAGGCAGTTTAACTTGAGAAGCAAGAAGGCTAACGAGAAATCTCCGAAGAAGGCTGTTGAAACCAAGAAAACCTCAGAAAACCCTCCCGACAAAGTCCCTCGGCGGAATGATGTTGAATCTCTTGTGCAAAAAACTCCAGAAATTCTTAAAAGAACAAGTTGGACTGAAGTTTCATCAACCATTCAAACAGGTGCACCTGTCCATAGAGCTTCTATCGATAAATTAGAGTACAGAACTTAAACAAAACCACCACTCCTTTCATCCTTGAAGGGGAACTAGCAAAATTAAAGATTCCCATTCCCCTCTCCGAGCTGATGAACAAGAACACTTACAGGTCTCAGGTGATAAAAGATTTAAGCATTGAACCCAAGATAGGTACCAAAGCCTTGAATGTTGGATATGTACACCACTCTGACACAGTAAACCTTATCGATGATCAACCTGAGATCTTGTTTGGTCCTGAACTTGATGGTCAAACTGATAATGGTGTCGTGGCCCCTTTTTACATCAGCCTAAACATCCACGATTTGATATTACACAACGCTATGTTGGATTTGGGTGCCTCTCACAACCTAATGCCCAAAACCATGATGGAAAAGTTGGGACTCAAGGTCACCAGACCCTACAAAGATTTGCATTCTTTCGACTCCAACAACTTCAAATGTATAGGCCTGATTAAAGACTTATGCATCACCTTGGCTCAAATCCCAGCGAAAAGTATGGTAATGGATATCATCATTGCAGATATTCTCCCCAAGTATGGTATGTTGCTATCAAGGTCTTGGGGAGCTAAATTGAGAGGAACCCTGTAGCTAGATATGTCTTATGCCACCATTCTGGTTTTCAGACAACAGAGAAGACTTTACAGGGAAACACTAATGAAGTATATGGTCAGTAGCCAATAAAATCCACACAATTACCTGCTATACTCCGCACACTCTGATCTGGACTCTTTTATTCTATACAACGATGGTGACTTTGAAGAACAAATCGCACAACTGGAGGATTATGCACCTAATCCGAAAAGCAGTTTTCGAAGTAAGAAACCCCATGATTGAAGATAATGAGGAGTTGCCAGCAAACTTCTGGAGCATGGACTTCGATGGTGTTGTGAGTAAAGAAGGAGCTGGAGCCGGAGTTTGGTTTCATAACCACAGGTCAAAGTATTCCGAGAATCATTCCTACAAACTGAACTTCCAATGTACTAACAACATAGCTGAGTACGAAGCTGTAATGCTCAGCCTGAAATTATTAAAGAAAATTGGTGCTAAACAAATAATGGTAAGGGGTGATTCTGAATTGATTATCAAGCAAATCAAAGGTGAGTATGAAGCAAAACATCTCAGACTTAGAGACTATAGGAATGTTGTTTTATATGCTCTTCAATGCTTTACTAAGATTGACTTGCAGGTAATGCCTAGGGGACAAAATATACTTGCAGACGGGCTGGATACGTCAGCAGCTACCTATAAAATCCCTTTTCGTCCCACTCGCAAGTACACAATGGAGGTGAAGTGCAGACCAACTATTCCTAAAAACATCATATATTGGCAGGTATTTGGAAATGACGATCAAATCGAAGATTTTATGCAATGTAAGAATGATTTTGAATGCACAAACATAGATTTAGAAAATGATGATGAATTTGTAAATAAATCTGTTTTTGAGAATGGTAGCGTAAATAAAATAAATGCAGAAGAATTCAATGAAAATGATGTAGATTCTAATATTCTGCAGTTGAAAAATAATGTGTTACCTAGAGGTTTAGTTCCGTTGGAAGACTTGTTTGATTTTAACGATGTAGCCAAAAAACTGAAAATTGAAGCTAGTGGTAAAGAGGTTGAAGAGTGCAACATAGGAACAGAAGAAAACCCCAAAATAATAAAACTGTCTAAATCCCTGCCACCAGAGAAAAAAAGAAATTACACTGAACTTTTTAAGGAATATATAGATGTTTTTTCCTGGGGCTATGAGGACTTAAAATCCTATGACACAAGTATCATACAACATCGGATTCCCATAAAAGAAGAACACAAACCTTTTAGACAGAAACTTAGGAGAATTAATCCCAAGTTGCTTCCCCTGATAGAGAAAGAAATCAAAAAGATGTATGATGAAAAGATTATAGTCCCCTTGAGATTTTCCAAATGGGTTTCTAACCTAGTTCCAACTAGGAAGAAAACTGGCGAGATCAGACTCTGTATAGATTTCAGAAATTTGAACAAAGTCTCCCTCAAAGACAATTACCCTTTGCCCAAAATGGACCATATTTTACAAAATGTGGTCGGATCCAGTAGGATCTCCTTACTAGATGGTTTCTCTGGTTACAACCAATTTCTGGTCCATCCAGAAGATCAAGAGAAGACATGTTTTACCACACCCTGGGGAACCTTCATGTATGTGAAGATGCCTTTTGGTTTGATGAACGTTGGGGCTACTTTTCAAAGAGCAATGGATATTGCTTTTGTGGATGAGACTGGGAGATTTATAGTCATTTATCTGGATGATGTAACTGTTTACTCCAAATCTGACGAGGAACACTTGTTCCACCTTAGACATGTGTTTGAGAAGTGCAGGAAATTTGGGATTTCATTAAATCCTAAGAAAAGCCATTTCGGGTTAGAGGAAGGTAAACTACTGGGACACATAATCTCAAAAGACGGAATTAAAATTGATCCCGGTAGGATAGAATCTATCCAGAAGGTGGAACACCCTATGAATATCAAAGAACTGCAATCTTTCATTGGAAAAATAAATTTCCTTAGAAGATTCATACCAAACTTGGCCGAACTTCTCAGGAATATCACTAATATGTTGAAAAAAGACACAAGAATCAAATGGAACGTCGAGTCCAAATAGTCATTTGAGCAAGTGAAACATGCTCTCTCCCAAGCCCCAGTTCTAATTAGCCTAGATTATACCAAAGACTTTTATCTTTTCTCCTTCACATATGAGCACACTATAGCAGTGGTATTGTTGCAGAAAAACAATGAAGGGTACGAGCAACCCATAGCTTTTTTCAGCAAAGCTTTAAGAGACACGGCGTTGAATTATAACATTGTGGAGAAACAATCCTTCGCTCTAGTAAAGGCTATAAAAGATTTTAGGGTCTATATTATCCACTCTCACACAATTTCATACGTCCCAAACATAGTGGCTAAGGATATCCTAACCCAGGATAATCCAGATGGAAGAAGAGGAAAATGGATTGTGGTTATTCTGGAATACAACATTGAAATAAAACCTACTAAATTGATCAAAGGACAGGGTTTGGCTAAACTAATGGCTGAGTCTAATTTTCATGCTTTAGACATTAATTTTTTGGCTGCAGTAGACGGACCGGAAGAGCAAGTGACTCCAAACATAAAAGAGCCATTCTTAAACTCCCCTTGGTATGTAGACCTCATTTTTGTACTCCACAATTTACAGGATCCTCCAGGTTTGACTAAGACCAAAGCTAGATTTAATAAATTGAAAGCATTGAAATTTTGTATTTTGGAAAGAAATCTCTATTGGAAATATCCTGGTGGTATCTTGCTTAATTTCTTGTTAAAATATGAAGCTAACAAAGTTCTTCAAGATTTTCATGCAGGAAACTGTGGTGGGCACCTGAGCTGGAAGACCACAGCTAACAAGATTGTGAGAGCTGGTTTTTACTAGCCTACTCTGTTTGTTGACATCCACCAAAAGGTTACTTCTTGCCACAAGTGCCAAATTTTTTAAGGTAAAAGGAAGCTTCTGCCACTCCCTATGAATCCCATCTCTGTTGAATCTCTTTTCCAAAAATGGGGTCTAGACTTCATTGGTGAAATACATCCACCCTCTTTGGGACAACACAAATGGATCCTCACAGCCACAGACTACTTCACCAAGTGGATCGAGGTTGTACCATGCAAGAAAGCTACTGACTCTGTCATCATCAAGTTTTTAGAAACTAACATTTTGTCTCATTTTGGATGCCCCGAAAAAATTATAGCTGACAATGCAGTGGCTTTCAGATCCAAAAGGCTCATAGATTTTTGTAATCAATATCATATTACTTTGGGACACTCAACGGCTTATTATCCACAAGGAAATGGGCTAGTTGAGTCTTCTAACAAAATTCTGGTGAACATTCTCAGAAAGACACTGCAAGAAAACAAGAAATCATGGCATAATAAGTTGGTTTTCTCACTCTGGGCTGACAGAATAAGCACCAAAAGAGCAATTGCTATGTCTCCATACCAGTTAGTATATGGCACGGAGGCAGTTTTTCCCCTTTCACTAGGAGTCCCTATCATGAAACTATTGCAGGGAACACAAGAAGAACCAAATGATGTCCAGCGAAGGATAAATCAAATGATCCACCTAATGCAATCCAGAGAAGAAGTTTACAACAGAACTCAAGTTATCCAGGAAAATATTAAAAAGATTTATGACAAGAGAACCAAAGAGGATAACTTTGAATTGGGTGATCTAGTTTTGAGATGGGACTCCAAAAATGAAGATAAAGGTAAACATGGAAAGCTCGATATCTTGTGGAAGGGTCCTTACACCATTCAGGCCTTCAGAGGAAATAATGCTTTTCTACTTGCTAATAGTGATGGATCAGACCTGCCAGGGGGACCTGTAAATGGAAGGATGTTGAAGCATTACTTGCCACCTCAGTAGAGAGATAATCATTCCCTTCCATTGTACATATCATTTCTTTTACAAGTATTTTTTGTGTAGGTTCTTTTGTTCAGGTGTTTGAAGCCCACAGAGAAGGCCCTAAGACACTGAATAATGTCATCGAAATTTTCAAAATAAAGCAAGTCAGATAACAGAAGAAGCTCTAGAGGAAATTTTTCAAGACAACAAGAAACAAGATTCTTGGCATCACTTTCCCGAATTCGCTCTCAAATGCCAAGCACACTACCTCCCTGATCAGAGAGCCATAATATCTTCATCTGGAGAAACCCTTTTCCTTATTACACCTGATGTCATCGATCAAATGATGCAGGTACCCAGAGCCGAACCTCATTCTCCCCTCACAATTGAAATTCTGACAGAAATGTATCAGAACCTGTCGTTTCCCCAAAGAGCACAAATATTTGAGTTGTTCCTTCCACAAGATGCCCAATTCATTAAGAAGAATCATCCTTATCATTCTTCCATATTTTTCGAAAAGGGAAATCAGATTATCTCAATATTGTATTGTTTGCTCGGTTAATTCTCAGATGAATGGGTGGATGAAACTATCCTAGGTTTCCTGTCTATTTTTTCTGCTGAAGAGAAAGTGGCCACCCAGTTTGATTACATCATTTTTTTGGCTGAGAACCTGCATGAGAAACTGGAAAATTTCCCTAGAGTAGGCAAGTTCTGGTATTCTTCAATATTGGCCTACATGTTTATGTTCTATCAAGCAGAAAAATTTTCCTTTCTCATGCAGAAGATGGACAAAGATGGAAAACTGCAAGCAGTAAATCTATGGACATCGTTTCTTAGAAGGAACTCCACTGAGTTTAGTTTCAAACAATTCATCGAGTTGTTTTATCACCCAGTGGTGGGAATGCTCAGTGGAAGTTTAGAAATAAGGATAAACAAGGAGATCCAAAGATTTCTGCACCTTTCAGATATCGCAAAAACCAGGGACTGGTTCCTTTATCAGAATCACACTGAGATCAGAGTGTATGGGTTTGAACTAGCTCCATACAAATTTCCCAAATATGTGCCTGTTTGAATATCTTCACTAGAGTACATTCGTCAAATGATAAATTCATATGACATTCATTTTGTGTCTCTGAAGAAAAAACAACAGATGAGGATTAAAGGGAAAATAGGACCGTTTATCTGCAACAGTCGGGCTACTGGGGAAGAGGCAAATAAACTATTAAAGGAAATGAAATTCAGCACTAGTTTCACTTGGCGTTATGATCCGAGTGGGATCATCGTAGAGATGAGATCCAAAAACAAAATTTCACCTTATTCTCACACCCTCAAACCAAAAATTGAAAAGTATGTGAACCAGACAAAGTGGGAGGCAAATACTCTGGTAGATACTGAACAGCAAGAAGCTCCTTCAGTTTTTTTTTCACAGACTACCACTCCACATATACCAAAGGAAAAAAGGCCAAGAAAGGATACCTCTCCTTCAATCACTAAGGTATTAGCATAATATTTTAGGTATACAACAAAAGACCCAAAACCACTCATGATATTCACAAGTCTGGTGAGGAAGAGAATTACTCTGCGAAAGTGTTTGAAGGAAAACATCAGGTGGTGTCCACTCCTTCTTCAAAGAAGCAGACGGATATAGCTATGACCACCCAAAATCCACAAGGATCTGCACCTCTGAGCATTTTTGAAAAATATGACATGATTAAAAAGAAGAACCAGATGTTGACTAACATCACCTACGCTCAGTTCTGGAAGCAAACCTCCACAGCACTACACAGATTGTTGTCAGCCTTTGACACAGAGAAAGGAAGAATGCATTTGGCATTTCTGCAAGCATAAGTGTCTCAACCCAAAGAGATCACTAACTACAAGAGGTCAACTATTGTTTTTGACACCAAACAAGTCCATCTAGTTGACCAAATGGATTTTCATAGACAGACTGGAGAAATGGTCTTCTCCACATTGGCACATGCTTCCTCTACGGCAGCTAAGTTACAGGTATCTTTAAACAATGTTCAGACCCAATTGAAATTGGAAAAGATATCCTCTTTTGCAAAGGATAATAGAATAAAATCCTTAGAGGAATTGGTGTTCAAGATTGGGTATGATCCCTCAAATGCAAAAGCAGCAGAGGAGATGATAAAGAAAAAGAATGTTGACATTGCATCTCTAAGAAAATAGCTGCAATTTCCGCCAACTGAGGATTCACAAGCTAAAGAAATAGCTGAAGCAGAAGATGAGAAAGAGGAATGGTTGAAGCTAATCATGCAGCAGAACGCACAGATAAAGGAAATGGAGGAAGAATTGGAAAGGTTATTGAAAGTGAAGGAGCAATCAACCCCGATGGAAGTTATTCCATTGAGTGCAGTTCCCCTGGAAGAAGCCAGCACAACAGTTATGCCAACGACCACTACAGTAGAAATTCCATCGGCAACTCCATTGACAGCATTAGAAAAGACTGTGGAGCTAGCAAAGTCCATGGAGGAGATGAATCTGCAAGGAACAGAGATCAATAGGCTAAAAATGGAGGTTGAATATCTCCAGGAACTCAAGTCTTCTTTCCAAACAAGATACAATGTTGAGAGACAAGCATCAGAGAAGCTTAAGCAGGAAATACAGTAGCTCCAGAAACAAATAGTGGCAGGAAAGACATTAGCAGAGGCTAAGGAAAATATCTAGAAAGACATCTCTAATTCCATAAACAAGATTTGGCCCATGGTGCAAATCATGTTTGAACAACATGATCTGGTGCTAAAGAGAAGGCAGGCCATTGACGGGATAAGAAGAGAACTGGATGAAATGCCCTTATCAGCCAACGAGATCATCAAGTTTCTGAATTCAAAAACCAAGGAAGAGCTTGAAGAACTAAAAGTTGAAGAAAAAACATAAACTATCCTCGAAGTAAAAAGAGTGTTGACTAAAAGAGGATTAATGTTGCAATTGGAGGAGAAAGCTCTGAACATGGACATTGGAGTTCAGAGATTTTTTAACAAGCTTGAAGCCTTATGGAAAAAGGGCCTTCCTGGTCTACTTGTCCTAAATGATAAATTAATGACTTTATCTGATTATAAGCAAAATATTGCCACCATGTCCAAAGACAGTTCCAAGTTTTCAGGGATACAGGGCAGCATCACAGGCAAAGAGTTCTTGGAGACTTTGCAGCCTGACCTCAACATACGGCATGAAATCAAGTACATGTTCCTCACCAAGCCGACTTTTTCTAAGTACACCAAGATGGATGAAATCCATCGCTGGCTATTGAAAGTTACCATCCCAAGCACACAAATATGGGATGAGTTGTGTGAATTGACTGAGTAAAGGTAAAAGTCTCGTCCAACTCAGCGTCCAGCGCAGTCAAAGTCATATGAATGACTCACCAATGGTCTTTCCCGAAATCAGCATGAGAGATTCGACACATCATCATCAGTTACTACATTTCTGCATCTTGTTAGCTAGTTAGTTGACTCAGACTCTGCCACGTCTTGATCATTAATGACAGGGTTGTTTGTAACTTTGATTATAAATATTTCAAACTTAGAATTATTGAGGGTTGATATTTACGCCCAAGCAAGTTGTAATCGTTGTAATTTTTATCAAGAGGTTATTCCAGTAATACAAAGAGGTGTTTCACAGGATTCATGTGTGTTAGTTGTTGGTGAAGTTTCCTCTGTCTTCGTAAAAAGTTTTTCTTTCTCAGTTATCATATTGTTTTTCTAAATCTAATCTTTAAAAGAAGATAAAGTTGCAGAATTTGCCATTGTGTACTATGTTCTTAATCTTTTATAGATTTAAATGTTTTTCTTCTGATGTTATAACAAAGAAATTCTTAAATGTTTTTTTGTTCTAACTGATATTTCACCTTTTTCAGCAATACACCATTTTATTCCTAAAGAATCCAGCATTAGCACTATCTCGCCCTGTAAAACGAATCTTATAAAAATTGTCTTTGACCTCCATCTTTTTTAAAACAGACCCCATATCCCAATGGAAGTGTAAGTGATATTCAACCATTTCATTTTAAAATAATACAAACAACTCGGTTATATTCTTTTTAACTAGCCTAAAATATTGAAAGTCCAAACAAATCTAAAACTTACAGAGAGATCCCTCTTTGAAAATGGTAGGGCTAGCTCCCAGTTTCGAAGTGGTTGGTTAAGGTTACCTCTAATAGATTTCTTCTTACCTCACAACAACCTCTGGGAATTTACAGGGTGATAACAAAATGATGATTGTTTTCAAAATCATATTGTTGGTAGAGATATTGTTCAGCTCAAAAATAATATCATTCCCAAGGGCTTGGTTCCATTGGAAAAGATTTTTGACAATAACGATGTGGCAAGATATCCTAAGATCATTGTTAATCATGAAGACACATAATATTGTAACATTGGGACTCAAGAAGACCCCAAAATTGTAAAATTGTCCAAGACACTTAGTCTAGAAATCAAGAAAAGATATATCAGCCTATTGAAGGATTTCCCAAATGTTTTTTCCTAGAGCTATGAGGATTTGAAAGTTTATGATACGAAGGTGATTTAGCATGTAATTCCAATAAAAGATGATCACAAGCCTTTCAAACAGAAATTGAGAAGGATTAATCCTTTGCTGTTGCCATTGATTGAGAAAGAGGTAAGAAAGTTGTTTGATGCTAAGATTATAGTGTCTTTAAAATTCTCTAAATGGTTGGATAACTTAGTACCTCTCATAAAGAAAAGTGGTGAAATCAGGTTATGTGTAGACTTTCGGAATCTGAATAGGGTCTCCCTCAAAGACAATTACCTGCCTCCCAAGATGGATTACATTCTACAGAAAGTGGTTGGATCACAGAAAATATCGATGCTTGATGGATTTTCTGGATACAACCAAATCATGGTGTATCCTAAGGACCAAGAAAAAACAGCCTTCACAACGCCCTGGGGTACATTCATGTATGCCAAAATTCATTTTGGGCTCATGAATGTAGGGGCAACTTTCCAAAGGGATGTGGACATAGCTTATGTATATGATAAAGATAAGTTCATTGTCGTTTATTTAGATTATATAACTGTGTTTTCATATTCTGATGATGAGCATCTAAAACATTTGAGAAGGGTTTTTTAGAAATGTAGGAAGTTTGGCATTTCGTTAAATCCCAAAAAATCCAAATTTGGAATGGAAAAGGGAAAACTACTTAGTCATATCATTTCAAAAGAAGGAATAAAGATAGATCCCAACATAGTGGATGCAATTCTAAAGATTGGCACACCTAAGAGCAAAAAGGAGGTACAGTCTTTTCTTGGAAGACTAAATTTTTTGAGAAGGTTTATCCCTAATCTGGCTAAAATCATAAAGTATATTGCTAACATGCTCAGAAAGGGCAGTGACATAAAGTGGACTCCTGAAGCCAAGAAATATTTTGAGGATATTAAAGTAGCATTGACCAAGGCACCATTATTGGTCAATCTAGATTTTGCAAAAGATTTAATCTTGTTCTCTTTTGCATCATAGCATACTATTGTTGGGGTTTTGTTGCAGAAGGATGAAAAGAATTTTGAAAGCCCCAAAGCCTACTACAGCGTGACCTTGAGAGATTCCCCTTTGAAGTATGACATAATGGAGAAACAAGTATATGAATTGGTAAAGGGCCTTAAAGAATTCAGAATTTACATTTTGCATTATCATGTTACTACTTATGTGCCTAGCAATGTTGTAAAGGACATTTTGACTCAATCTAATTCGGAATGAAGACAAGGAAAATGGATTGTTGTTTTGTTGGAATATGACCTGGAAATAAAGCCTACAAAGTTTATCAAAGTCCAAGGGCTTTCCAAGCTTATGACACAGTCAAATTATGATATTTTTGGGAATAAACTTTATTACAACTGTGTCAGAAAATTCAAATGAAGAAACAGTCCCTCGGGTATCTCATAAATTTATTGAGTCTCCATGGTATGTTGATATTGTTTATGTGCTGAGAAATTTACAATCCCCTCCCGAAGTCAGTAAAACAAAAGCTATATTTCTGAAATTGAAAGCTGTCAAATTATGTATTCTTGATGGTTCTCTGTATTGGAAAGGCCCATGGGGGGGTTTTTCTTAGTTTTTTATTAGAATATGAAGTGAAGCAAGCCATTACAGAATTCCATAAAGGTGACTGTGGGGGTAACCATTATTGGAAAACCACAGTGGATAAAATACTAAGAGTTGGGTTTTATTGGCCTAGCATATTCTCTTATGTGTACAAGGAGGTATCAAGTTGTCATGAATGCCAAATTTTTTATGGACAAAGGAAATTGTTTCCCTTTCCTTTGAAGCCTATTTCTGTTGAAGCACCATTCAGGCATTGGGGCCTTGATTTTATAGGGTAAATTCATCCACCACCCTCAGCTCAGCACAGATGGATATTGACATCCACAGACTACTTCACCAAATGGATTGAACCAATTCAAACAAGGCAAGCTATTGATGTTGTTATCATTCAATTTTTGGAAAGCAATATTCTATATAGGTTTGGTTGTCCAGTCAAAATCATTATTGATAATGCAGCAGCATTCAAGTGCAAGAAAATGGAAAAAAATTGCGGTGATTACAACATAACCCTTGGTCATTCCACAACTTATTGCCCACATGGAAATGTGTTAGCTGAGTCATCCAACAAGAGATTGACAAGAATTATTAAGAATCTTTTACAGGAAAACAAGAAGGCTTGGCACAAGAAACTTATTTATGCATTATGGGTTGATAGGATCACCACCAAGAGGTCTATTGCTACATCACCTTTTCAGATTGTATATGGCACAGATGCAGTTTTCCCTACTTCTTTAGGACTGCTAGTGATGAAGTTGTTGCAAGAACAGGAATTTGAACCAAATGATGCTCAAAGAAGGATAAATCAATTGATCCATGTGCAGCAAATGAGATAAAAATTGTTCAACAACTCACAACTGCATTAGGACAAAATGAAAAGGGTTTTCGACAGACATACAAAGGTGGATGATTTCAAGGTAGATGATCTGGAGTTGAAATGGGATGCAAGAAATGAATATAAGGGTAAGCATGGAAAGTTTTACTACCTCTCGCTAGGACCATACAAAATTGATGCCTATCATGGGAATATTTTTTATCTACTGCAAGAACTAAATGGAGACATCATTGGTGGAGGGCCTGTGAATGGCAGGTTTCTCAAGCACTACCTTGCTTAAAGTTTTATGGTTTGTTCATCTCATTGTAAATAAACATTCATGTATTCAGTAGTTAAAGTCAATAATCAGTAGAAATTGAAGCTTGAGGTGAAGGCCCTAATTTTATGTTGAGTATGGTCAAATTATGTCAAATAAGTCTCGTCAGACAGTTTGTTTATCACTTTTTTTTTTAGCCAAATAAAGCCCAATGGTCAGGCATGTGGTTTGTTGTTCTTTGCTACCTCACTAGGAGGATAGCATCCCCATTGGAGCCAAACGTTAACATATTTGTTTTTTGGTGTAGGTTTAAAGGCTTTTTCTGAGTTTTCATAGTCATGCCTTGGTCTTAGAAAGATCAAGGCATTCCAAAATAAGTCATAGTGAGTGTTATGTTTCATGAGGTGATTTAAAAGCCTTAGGTCATTGATCAAATAAAGGGAAATATGCATATCAAAGGAGAGTCAAGTCATAGGTCTGAGTCAAAAGGTTTTGTATCTATTTCATAATACACCATCATGAAAAACAAGGGATCAAAGGGGTATAAGAGTCCATCATGTTGAAAGATTTGTAAAGGTCCTTATTTTCCTAGTTTGAAATCATGTCACAAAATAGGAAATTATGTGTCAAAGTCGAGTCCTAGGTTAGGGATGAAAGTCATGTCAAAGGTATCATTGTTCATCATTACATATGATGAGGTCATAAAAGGGACAATGATTATGTCTCATGTCATTTGTACTGTTGGCAAACTCAAAACATGTGTGCACTGCTCAAATTTGTTGCACAAGTTACTTGAATTGGATTGGGAAGTCTTATCATCTATAAACGAGTACTTTCCTTTTCAAATTCGCTCCTTATCCACTTGTGCGTGCATCTTTGCCACTTTTTTGTCCATTTTCATTCGCCCTCGACCTGTGCATAATCCATGACCTCTCGATTAAGCTTCAAAATCCTTTGCTACACAAACAATTCCCTCGCTACGCAAATCATGTGAAGAATCCCCTTGCTACACAAACTCTTTGTAGTATTCCTTGCTACGCAAAGATTGTTGCTGTGATTTTTGCTACGCATTCCTTGTTCTTTGTATTACTATGAAAAAACCATTGAATCTTGTTGTTTATGCTAGCCTATCTCCTGAATAGTTTTCCTCTTATACAACGAAAGCATGTTACACTTATTTCAATAAAAAAACCTAGCCCTACTAAACTGTTGCGCAAGCTTTCCTGTTGAGTTTTGAAGACCCATCTACTTTTAACAGTTTTGAAAGTTTACCTTGCAAATAAAAAATTACAGAGCCATGACAATGCAGGAAAAGAAGAAGTACATGGAAGGAAATGTGTTGAGGTATGAGCCACAAGATTTGACTTTGGTAAACTCAGACCCTACCTACAGAGTGTCTTTTGAACAAACTGGGTGTATGATATTTTGTGAAAGAATCCAGGGCTATAACGTGCAGTTGACAAAGGAGAGTGCCCCGAACTTTAATGGTGTCAAGACAACCATTGTAGAGGTCACCTTTCTAGTATCAGAGGAGACCATAGTAGTTGCAACAGAGATTCCAATATAGGGAGAGAAATGGTTTAAAGGTATGTCTCTGGAGCTTATGTTTTATATTGATTTCCTCAAGCCTAAGTATAGAAAGCATAAGATCGGTGCCACTATCCCCAGGGAATATGTTTTGGAACCCTATGAAAAGTTGTTGAGAGTAATCCAAAGGTATTTCACATGTGAGGGTAGTTTTGATTGGGTGTACCAGTACCATATAAGACTCCTCATGCATTTCATAGAAAAAATTCCCCTTAACTTACCTTTTTACCTGTAGAGAAGCTTAGGAAAAATGGCAGATAAAGTCCAAGCTAGGGATGAACAACTTAAGAGTATCATGTTCCACTTCTCCTTGGTAAAGTTCTTAGTGATTGCGGAGCTAAGAAAACTAAACAGGGACTGGGATTCTTTCTTGACATCAGCAAACATTCCCTTGGATCCCAAAGGAGATACCCCCTTGTCTGTTGAAAGATTGCCTTATAATAGCTCAAGAGGAAAAGGAGGAAGTTTTGATGAAAAGGGAAAGGGAAAAGAGATTGAGGGCCCATCACCAAGCCATCCAGTTCTAAAGAGAGGTAGGAGGATACAATTCATTGGTGAGCCAAAAGAGATATAGGCACCCAGAAGACAAATCACAAGGTCAGTTGCTAGAAGACTTTCCACACCCACAGTACAGACGGATTTTGTTGAAGTTGCAACTCGAGATATGGATGAAGAACAAGTGAAGTTAGGGGATAAATATTCAGAGGTTAGGGAGATACAACAAGAACTCAGAGAAGCTCAGCATGTTATAGCTCAGTTCTACCAGGAGAGCAGAGAATTGAAAAGGAAATTGGCAGAGAAGGCTCCTGAGGCACAGACACCACAAATTAAGGCAGATTATAGAAATGAAATATCAAAGGAGAAGGAAGTTTTGAAAAGTCCCAAGACTGTAGTTTTAGCCAAACCTTCAGCTCCTGTAACAAGGTCCTCAACCAGGAAAAAGAGTGTAGATGTGCAGGGCCAACCTGCAGAGATTGAAAAACCCCATGCATCACCTGGAGAGGGTGAGAAAACTGTGAAGTGGCTAAATAAACAATTAAAAGGGGCCCGAGACCTAATTATCCATCTCAAGGAAGAGAACATGTCATTAGAATAGAGGATACAAAGGCATTTCCAAGAATGTGTACCATCTACCAAAATTCTTGTGAAGCACTTTCAATTGCCCAATTAAAATTGAAGAAAAATGCACGTTTATCCAAGCAAATTCAGAACTTAAAGAGGCAAAATTTGTCATTGAGAAAAAAAAGCAGGTCCTTAAAGTTACAAATGAGATTTGATGGAGAAGGTAAAGATAGACCGAACCTTCTTGCTGAGATTGCAGAGATATGAGTGAAGAAACCTTACAATTTTCTCTTTTTAGTGTAAGAGGTCAGCTAAAGTTTTGACTATGTCATATCAATTGTGCTCATTATGTGAGATTATATTGAGGAATTACAAAGCACATAATGTTGGAGAAAGGTTTTTATAAAAGGGTGACAGCAAAAATCATTTCCTAAGCATAGCTACAGTTTTTGGATTGGTAAATTGTCATGCACAGCACTTGCGTAGCGAGCTCTCGCTACGTAAATGTTGTAGGCACGCATGATTAGAAAGGACAACATGAGGTGATTGGTATACAATATATTGTAGGTAAACACATGTATCCAGTGAATTGTTGCCACCAAGATCTGCACGGGTTTCAACAAAATGAAGTGTGTTGCACAAATGTTGTAGGTAGCACTTGTGCAACAATAGCTTCAATTTGTTATGCAAAGGTGGCAGATTTGCTCAAGAAAACATGGGATGCCTCAAAGTGGTTTACATATGTACTTGGTGATTCATCACAACAACATATTTGAATTTTACTCAAGATCTATGATTGTAAAAGATATTTTGTTTTACATTTAAGATGGTCAAAATCGGATTACTATTTTTAGTAAAGTTGTTTAGGAGTTCTTCTCCTTCAATGTAACCAGATCCATGATTATAGGTTGCAGTAGTTCGACTCCTAGTAGCCTAGTGTGGCAATAGGCTCTTATATGTTTGATCACTTTTGATGTAAAAAGGGGTTGGCAGAAGCAAGGACATTTTGCTTGATATTGTAAAAATATTTTGAATCTGAATGAAATACAAATGCAGAAGTCCAGAAATTTTCAAGAAAAAGATTCTAACGATGGTGGCCTGAAATTTGTGCTCTAGTCTTTGTATGTACATCTTGTTTTCTTATTCCTCGTCTTCTTTTCATCTATTTAAATTGAATATTAAAGGGTATGAAATTCATCCTAATGGTGCTTTAGATTCAAATGATTTAAACTTTGTGTTCCATTCTTAACTTATCAGAATTCATCTTTCATGGTGCTCTGATTTTTTTATATGTTCCATTTTTCTTTCACTTAACACATAAAATTTAAAAATGAAAGTTCATCACCTACTTAGCCTTTGATCCTTGGAAGAGTTCCACCTACCAGCCATTGTTTTTATTCGTTTTCAAGGGTTGACTCCATTACTCAAGAGATCCTTATCCTTCTTGCCAGAAACACTCTTAAAAATCTCGTCAATCATCAAAACCTAGCCATCAATCTAGAAAGAAAACCTATCTATTAAAGACTAAGTGACAAGAGAGATCCCTCTCTGAACAAAATAGTCTAGTGTCCAGTTCTAAAGTGGTGTTGTGGTTACCTATGTAAGTTGTTTCTTTAGCCAAACAATTTACTCAATGATAACAGGGTAAAATGGTTATAACAAGAAAGTACATGTCATCCCTAAATTTAAGGAAATAAGTCACATGGACAAGTATAAATACACTTAAAGAAACATCTCATTCTCACACACACAAGCTCAATGATTATCTATATTTCAAGTGATCTTTTGGTAAATATTTTTGTAGCATATATGAGGTAGTGAAAGAAAGCGAAGAGAAAAGTCTACAAATTAACTTTTTGAGGTTATCCACAGGTTGCAATGGAGCAAGGCGTGGACATTCGCAAGTCACAGTGGAGCAAGGCACAAATATTCGTGGGTCGTAGTGGAGAAAGTCATAGATTTGTGAAAAGGTTTTGAAAAAGGATGCTTGGTCCAGGTTGCAGCAAGGCATGATGACACAACAGGGTTGTTGTGGGGTCTGAGATGGTATGCATCAAGTTTCATCATGAGTAAAGGTATGTCTTTATGTATTTGATGTATGGATGGTTTGGCACATGCTTAAGGCATGTCTTGGAGGCCTTTTGGTACATGGTTGCATATGGTTGAGGTTCATGTATTGTTGATATCGATACATGCTTGAGACATATCCTTGGTACTTTGTTTATGGATGTTATGGTTCATTGTTAGAGGCATGTCTTTGTGACATTGGCATATACTTGAGGCATATGGTACATGGTAATACATGCTTGAGGTACATTGTGGCACATGGTTTGGAGATTTGGGAATATGGTTGAGGAAAATCTTGGTGATGTTATTATACATTGATTAGAAGCATATATTGGCTATCTTGTTATTTGGTTTGGTATATGTCATGGTGATGTTATCACATGCTTGAGGCACTTCATTGATGATATCATATTGTATATGGTGGCATATGTATGAGGCACATTCTTTGGTGCTTGGTTGAGGAACGTAATTTGGTACATAGTTGATGCTTGGAACATGGTGTTGGTATACAATTGAGGTGTATGGTTGATCATTAATGTTATGGTACCTATACTTGGCATACCTTATGGTACATGATTGATGACATTGAAACACATCTTGGTGATTTTATGGTGCATGCTTGCAACATGTATTTGGTATCTTGTGGAGACATTGGCACATGCTTGAGGAACATCTTAAGTGCATGGTGTGAGACATATTTATGGTACAGGTTGTGGTACATGGTTGATGTACATGGAATGGCACAAGTTTTTGTACATGGTATGGTACAGGTTTTTGTACATGGTATGGTACAGGTTGTGGTACATGGTTGATGTACATGGTATGGTGATGGTTTTGGTATCCATGTGAGTGAATCTAATCGATGATGATATATCAATGATAGTGACGATGACAAGGACAGTGACAGGTTGGATGATTGGTCGATCATCAGGCACAGGTTGATGTCACGGAGTGATAATGATTGGTTGATGTGACAGTAAAAGTGATAGGTTGGTTGATGAAAGAGGAAGTATCAATGGTAATGACAGTTTGAGTCTACATTGATATTTCAGGGTGGCGGGACAGGGTAAGGAAAGGGTGTTGTAGCATCCTTCTGGTTGGTGTTGGAGAACACGTATATTTGGATCTTCCTTCAAGTTGGAGACTATAAATCAGGGGGTCGTAGACTCCTTCTGGTTGGAGCCAGAGAACTTAGGGAGTTGGATATTCCTTCAGTTTGGAGCCTGTAAATCACGGGGTTGTAGTTGGAGAATTCATGGAGTTGTAGCTTCCTTAAGGTTGGTGCCTATAAATCAGGGGGTTGGTGCCTCCTTCCAGTTGGTGCTAGAGAATTTGAAAGTTGGTGCTTCCAATAAATGTATTCTTGATATATATAAGAAATCATTCTATGGTTTTCTCCCATTTGGGTTTCCACATAAATTTTGGTGTATTGTGTATCTATGGTTGTTTATTATGCACTAATGAATGATATTTTTTATGATGCAATGATATACTGAATGCATAAGTGATAAACTATTGAATATTGTTGATAAAGTTGAATTTTATATATTTTGTAACTGAAAGTGGTAAAAGTGCTCATACTGATTCAACCCCCACTCTCAATATTCCAACAATGTCGAAGGATGCTATGGAAAGTGGGTCTTGGATGATATCCTCAACCACTGTAGTCTCTATGAGGAATTATAATGGATTTCCTCTCATGACAAGAACTTTCCTGACCTATTTTTATACAATTCTACTAGTGGCTTTGTAAAATTTGAACTTCTTTAAGTTTGCCACTTTTCTAGGCTTGTACGGTGTGCGAAGCCCCAACTCCATTTCACTGAATTGAAGGTGATCGCTAGGAATTGTTTTGATGTTTCCAAGAGGTTAGTGTCCATCGGTGAGGTGTCGATGTTTAGAGCCTATTCATCATTTTTCTGTTGCTCTTCTTCAATTGCTTTAGTTGCAACTTCATCTTCTGCTCTTTGTTCTGTTGTTGTTGTTTCTTATGTGACTTCCTTTTTAGATGTTGCTTTTGCTTCTCTTTCATCCTCTGTTGCTTTCTTGGTTGATGCCTTTTCTTTTGCTTCCCCTGCCACTATTGTTGCTTCTACATCATCTTCTACCTTTGCCTTAGCTTTTTTTTATCTTTCTTTTCTTCTCGGCAGCATCGTCTTTCTTCTTTTGGACCTTTTCATTTTTTCTTATTTTCTTGTCAGTTGTTGGTTCCTCCTCCTCGACTGATTAGGAGTGTTTAGATGTTGTTGTGGAAGTTTAATTTTTTGTTTCCTCTTCTTCGTCTCTTTTCCAAGCTTCTTTGTGGGATTTCTCTTCATCGACGATTCTACCCAATGATTTTCCATGCCTTTAAGCAATAACTTCATCGTATGTGTGGGCACCGTAGTGTACTCCTTCCTCCTCCCATGTGGTCAAGGTGTACTCCCATAGGTGTTTGTACTTACTGCAATGTTCTTTGACAACTTTATTTCAATCGTGTCTCTGGAACCTTTCTTCTCTGAAGTGGAAAGATAGCAATGTTTCCATCTCTGCTTGGGATTTATTAATGCTTCCAAACAAGTATGAGCTGACCCACAACAATAGCAGGAGCTATATAGCCTTCTTGTCTCGATATAGTTTTTCCCCGACTCCATAGATCACAGTTTGATAGGCTATCTCCTGAAGCACTATTCGATCAAGCACAAATCTTAGGAACAAATTTGGAGGTTTGGTAGCTCTATACAGTCTTATATAAGTTTTGTGCTCCATAAGGTACCAATATCCAATCTTTTTGTATTATTTCCAATGCTTTATCAGTCATACACGAAGCTAGTGCATAGAAGATGGGCTCATAGAGAGGTTCTAAGAAGTGGTCACAGATCATGTGGTACTTCATCATGTATTTGTGCTCCCAAAGAACTTTGCAGTAGATATGCACAGATATGTCGGTTGGTTTCCAGGCCCAACCCATCTTGGGATATTGATGGCGCACGCACATAATATCCATTAGATAAGAAGACATGTGAAAGCTTGGGAATTGGCCTAGAGAGGTATCCTTGACAACTGTGATGGACTATGTTAGGTTTGTTGACAGGATGTCGACCCAATTGAATGATGACCCTTCATCAGCACAGTAATATAATAGAGGCATAAGGGATAAAGTTAATTTAGAAGCATATTGTTCCACATAAAGTATGCAAAGCATCACCATGATGTGTTGATATGGCACTCTTAGTGATGTGCATGGGACACTCACTAGACAGTGTGTGTTTGAATGTTTTATATGGATTGTACTAGATCTTGAATAGGTCATTTACCTTGTGAGTGAAATTGTTGAGGAGTTCATCATCCAGTGACTGAGTTCCCTTTTCTAGATGGTAATACTTGGCTAGATCAATTGCTTGGAATGATGTTATGGGTTTCCCCTTAGAATTGAGTATATATTGGATGTCAAGATATATGTGCTTGAGGATCTATGAGATTGCATCTACACAAGGGAAAATTGGTGCACGAGCCACCACCCTACGCAATTCTAACCTATGGATGTTTTTGAAGATTTTGAGCTCATCTTGATCTTTGGTGTCCACAAGGAAGTTTTTCTTTTTGAACATCTGGAAAAATTCACCCCAACTTGAATGGAGTTTCCCATTTCTCTAAGAGTCATGTAGTATCATCATAAATAGCCCTTGGTGCATCGGGTTCTTCCTCCTGTCGGCTTCCACTTTTGGAAGCTTCTATAGAAGGTACTTTTCTAACTATTTTCTTGCGAGGAAACATATCTAGATATGCGACAAACACAACCATAATTAGTGCATCAAACCAACAATAAAATAAGGCATAACAACAATATAAAATGTTAGTTCTCACAATGATGTGAATCATTGATATCTTTAGTGGTAACAGGGGTTCAAGGTGAATTCATTAGTGTAAACCTATGTTGGTACCTAAGGAATCACTCAAGTCAATGTTAAGAGTGAAGTCATCATTTGAGGAAGATAGGATGATTCAAGACATGGTGAGAATTTGAGAAATTATGACTCTATTTGAGAAAGAATCCAGGTGAATCGGTGAAGTTGGTGTTAAATCGACTAATGAATAAAGTTAAGGTCAGAGAAGTTGATGGGAACTCCTCTAGCTGGATAAATAGTATCAAAGAGGTTGGTTCTAAGTAAGCTAGACTGGATAGACATGGTATCGGAAAAATTGTGGTAAACTATGGCAATATTAAGGAATAGATACCGGCGAGGTTGTTAATAAGCTCGTTGAAACAACGATGTGATGACCGAAAAGGTTGTTAATAATTCCGCTGAAATAGATATGTGAAGATCGGTGATGAAGTTGATAACTCCACTAAAATAAAGTGATTAGTTCCGACGTAGTTGTTAAGAAGTATTTTGATGCAAGGGAAAGGGTACTAGAAAGGTTGCAAGGAAATGTTCCAATGGGGAAATGTAATGACCAGAGGAAATGTCAAGAACTACACCGACCGGATCAGAATTCATCTTGGCAACATTGATGAAACATATTGATAGGCCCTGGTGGAGTTGTTAACAATTATTTAAGTGTGGAGGGGCGAGAGTTCGACGGAGTTAGCAGGAACTCCGTCGATGCACTCCAAAAACCAAAATTGGCTAAGTAGTGGATATCATAGTGAGGAATGAACTAGGGTTTGGAAGTGTTATGTTGAGCTTGATGCAATGCTTCGGCTCGAAAGAGGCATTATACCGAATATGGTTGCATGAATCATGTACTGGAAGTAGGGTTCATGCTAGCTATGATTGCTTGTATCTTGGCTCGAATGAGGAAAAGGTTTATGGAAAGATTGTTCCCTGGCATGTTTATCACCACAACCTCAAGCTTAGTAAAGAATAAAATATGTACTAGAGAGTAGAGGTATGCTTAATAGGTCAAGTAGGAGGTGAATGCTCTATGGGTAGGTCTGGAAATCTTACAGGACCCTCTCAAACAAACTGTGTCAAAGAATCTTCGAGAGGGAAGCCAAATGGATATGGTAAATATCTTGGAGCACAGAGTTAGGGCGTATTATCAAAGTAGAGTATGGGGCAAGCTCCATCGACAGCCTTGGTCATACATATAGAACAATATGGGAAAGATATAGTTAGGGGAAAATAAAGGGAAATAGATGCGAGTTACAAACAAGTAAGTGCCAAGTCTTATGATGAAAATCATAATCCTAATGGAGAATAGCCCACAAATAGAAAGAAAGGTATTGAGGGCAAAGAACCTACTTGTCAATAGATGACGC